>JAKFGQ010000434.1:0-24449 GCA_021498475.1 Saguinus midas | reverse complement strand
TCACGAACAAGCAAGTACTCAGAGATTTTGTCACCACTAGGCCTGCTTTACAAGAGCTCCTGAAAGAGGCACTACACATAGAAAGAAACAACCAGTTCCAGCCATCCTAAAAGCATACCAAATGCTAAAGACCATCAACAAAATGAAGAATGTACATGAACCAATGGGCAAAACAGCCAGCTAGCATCAAAATGGCAGTATCAAATTCACACATAACAATATTAACCCTGAATGTAAATGGCTAAATGCACCAATCAAAAGACACAGACTGGCAAATTGGATAAAAACAAAACCCATCAGTGTGCTGTCCAGGAAACCCACCTCACATGCAAAGATACACAAGGCTCAAAATAAAGGGATGGAGGAAGATTTACCAAGCAAATGGAGAGAAAAAAAAAGCAGAGTTGCAATTCTCATCTCTGATAAAATAGACTTTAAAGTAACAAAGATCAAAAGGACAAAGAAGGTCATTACATAATGGTAAATGGATCAATACAACAAGAAGAAATAACGATTCTAAATATATATGGACCCAATGTAGGATCACCCAGATATATAAGGCAAGTTCTTAATGACTTACAAAGGACATAGACTCCCACACAATAATATTGGGAGATTTTAACACTCCACTGTCAATAGCAGACAGATCAACCAGATCTTCTATGTGTATCTCCTTCTCCTGTGTGTATCCTTTTTTTCTGTGCGTATCTTGCTCTCTCCTGTGTATCCTCCTCTCTTTAGTGTGTATCCCCCTCACTCCTGTGTGAATCCTTCTACCAATCTGTGTATACCCCTCTCTTTTGTGTGTGACCCCCACCCTCATGTTTGTGTGCCCCACTCTCTTGTGTGTATCTTCCTTTCTCCTTTGTTTATCACCCGCTCTCCTGTGTATATGTTCCTCTCTCCTGTGTGTATCCTCCTCTTTCCTGTGTGTATCCGTCTTTCTTCTGTGTGCATCTCCCTCTCTCTTGTATTTCTTTCTCCTGTGTGTGTATCTTTCTATTTTGTGTATCCACCTCTCTTCTTTGTGTAACCTTCTCTTTTGTGTGTACGCCCCACTCTCCTGTGTGTATCCTCTTCTCTCCTGTGTATATCCCACTTTCTCCTGTGTATACTTCTCTCTCCTGAGTGTATCCTCCTCTCTGCTTTGTGTATCTTTGTCTTTCCTGTGTGTATCCCCCTCTCTCCTGTGTTTATTTCACTCTCTTCTTTGTATACTCCTCTCTCCTGTGTGTATCTCTCTCTCTCCTGTGTGTATCCCCTACTTCTGTATGTATCCCCCTCTCTCCTGTGTGTATTTTCCTAACTCCTGTATGTATCCAACTTTTTGTGTGTGCGTTCTTTTCTGTGTGTATCCCCCACTCCTGTGTGTATCTCCTTTTGCTGTGTTTATCTTTCTCTCTCCTCTCTGTATCCTCCTCTCTCCTGTGTGTATCTTTCTCTCTACTCTGTGTATCCCCCTTTCCTCTGTGTATCATTCTCTCTCGTGTGTGTGTCCTCCTCTTTCCTGTGTGTATTTCCCTTTATCCTGTGTGCATCTCCCACGCTCCTGTGTGTATTTCCCTCTCCTGTGTGTATCCCTTTCTGCTTTGTGTATTCACCTCTCTCCTTTGTGTAACCCCTCTCTTCTGTGTGTACTCCCCACTCTCCTCTGTGTATCCTCCTCTCAATTGTGTGTATTTCCTCTCCTTTGTGTATCCTCTTCTCTCCTGTGTGTATTCCACTTTCTCCTGTGTATACTTTTTTCTCCTGCGTGTATCCTCCTCTCTTCTTTGTGTATCTTTCTCCTGTGTGTATCCTCCTCTCTCCTCTGTGTATGCCCCTCTCTCTTGTGTGTATTCCCGTCTCTCTTGTGTGTATCCCACTCTCTCCTCTGTATACTCCTCTCTCCTGTGTGTATCTCCCTCTCTCCTGTGTGTATCCCCCTCTTCTGTATGTATTCCCCTCTCTCCTGTGTGTAGTTTCCTGTATACTGCATGTATCCAACGCTTTTGTGTGTACCTCCTCTCTCCTTTGTGTATTCCTCTCTCTTCTGTGTGTATCCTTCACTCTCCTGTGTATCCTTCACTCTCCTGTGTGCATCCTTCTCTGTTTTGTGTGTATTCTTCCCTCTTCTGTGTGTATCCCGCTTCGCCTGTGTGTATCCTTATCTCTCCTGTGTGTATACTCTTCTCTCCTGTATGTATCTTCTTCTCTCCTCTGTGTATACCCCCTGTCTCCTGTTTGTACCCCCTCTCTCCTGTGTGTATCCTTTCTTTATTTTGTGTGTATCCTGCTGTCTTCTGTGTGTATGCCCCTCTTTCCTGTGTGTATCCCCATCCCCTGTCTGTATGTTTATTTTCTGTGTGTATCTTCCTTTTTTGTGTGTAACCCCCTCTTCTGTGTGTATGCTCCTGTCTCCTTTGTGTATCCTCTACTGTCCTGTGTGTATCCTCCTCTCACCTGTGTGTATCCCTCGCTCCTCTGTGTATGCTCCTCTCCCTTGTGTGTATCCTTTTCTCTTCTGTGTGTATTATTCTTTCTTTTGTGTGTATCCCCCTTCTCTCCTGTGTGTATTTTTCTCTCTCCTGTGTGTATTTCCCTCTCTCCTGCATGTATCCTCCTCTGTGCTGCGTGTATTCTCCTTTCTCCTACGTGTATCCTTTTCTCTTTTTTGTGTATACCCCTCTCTTATGTGTATTTCCTTCTCTCCTCTGTGGATCCTTCTCTCTCTTGTGTGTATCGCCCTCTCCTGTGTGTATCCTCCTCTCTCTTTTGTGTATCCGTCTCTCTCCTGTGTGTATCCTCATTTCTCCTGTGTGTATCCTCCTCTCTTCTTTGCGTATCTTCCTCCTCCTGTGTGTATCTTACTCTCATCAGTGTGTATCTTCTCCCTTCTGTGTGTATGCCCCACTCTCGTGTGTTTATTCACCTTCTCTCCTGTTATTGTTTCCTTTCTCCCCTGTGTGCATTCTTTCTCTCTCCTTTATGTATCCTACTTTCTTCTGTGTGTATCTTCTCTTTCTTGTGTGTAACCTTCCTCTGTCCTGTGTGTATCCTCCACTCTCCTGTGTGTATCCACCCTTTCCTATATGTATCATCCTTTCTCCTGTGTGTATCTTCCTCTCCTGTGTGTATCCGCTCTCTCTCCTGTGTGTAATGCCCTCTCTCCTTTGTGTACTCCCCTCTTTTCTGTGTATACTCCTCTCTTCTGCGTGTATCCTCCTCTCACCTTTGTGTATTTTCCTCTCCTATGTGTATCCTCCCCTCTCCTTTGTGTATGTTCCTCTCTCTTGTGTGTATTTTCCTCTCTCCTGTGTATATAACCTCTCTTCGCTGTGTATCCCACTCTCCTGTGTGTATCTCCCTCTCTCCTGTGTGTATTTCTCTGTCTCCTGTATGTATCCAACTCTCCTGGGTGTATCCCCCTCTCTCCTGTGTGTATCCCTCTCTCTTCTGTGTGTATCCTTCACTGTTCTGTGTGTATCCTCCTCTCTTTTGTGTGTATTCTTCCCTCTTCTGTTTGTAGCCCGCTTCCCCTGTGTGTATCCTTCTCTCTCCTGTGTGTATCCTCTTCTTTCTTGTGTGTATCTTCTTCTCTCCTGTGTGTATCCCCCCGTCTTTTGTGTGTACCCCCCTCTCCTGTGTGTACCCTCATCTATTTTGTGTGTATCCTGCACTCTTCTGTGTGTATGCTCCTCTCTCCTGTGAGTATCCCCATTTCTTGTATGTATCCTCCTCTTTTCTGTGTGTATCTTCCTTTTTTGTGTGTATCCCCCTCTCCTGTGTGTATGCTTCTGTCTTCTTTGTGTATCTTCGACTGTCCTGTGTGTATTCTCCTCACTCCTGTATTTATCCCCATCCCCCTGTTTGTATCTCTCTGTGTACTGTGTGTATCCCCCTCTCTCCTATGTGTATTTTTCCCTTTTTTGTATGTATCCCTTTTTCCCCTGTGTGTATCTTCCTATCTCCTGTGTGTATCCTCCTCTCTCTTGTTTGCATCCTCTTCTTTTCTGTGTTTATGCCCCTCTCTCCTGTGTGTATTCTTCTCTCTCCTGTGTGTATCTTCCTTTCACCTCTGTGTATTCTCCTGTCTCTTTTATGTATTCTTCTCTCTCCTGTGTTTATCTCCCCTTTCTCCTGTGTGTATCTCCCTCTCTCCTGTGTGTATCCTCCTCTCTCCTGCGTGTATCATCACCTCTCCTCTCTCTATGCCCCTCTCTTCTTTATGTATCCCCCTCTCCTGTGTTTTTCCTTTTATCTCCTGTGAGTATCACCTCTCTCCTCTGTGTATACTTCTCTCCTGTGCCTATCCCCCTCTCTTCTGTGTGTAACTCCTTCTCCTTTGTGTATCATTTCCTCTTCTGTGCGTATCTTTCTCTCTCCTGTGTGTATCCTACTCTCTCCACTTTGAATCCTCCTCACTCCTGAGCGTATCCTTTTACCACTCTGTGTATACCCCTTTCTTTTGTGTGTATCCCCCACCCTCATGTTTGTGTGCCCCACTCTCTTGTGTGTATCTTCCTTTCTTCTCTGTGTAACACCCGCTATCCTGTGTATATGCTCCTCTCTCCAGTGTGTATTCTCTTTCCTGTGTGTATTCTCCTTTCTCCTGTATGCATCTCCCTCGCTCTTGTGTGTATTTCTTTCTCCTGTGTGTATCTTTTTCTCCTTTGTGTATCCACCTATCTCCTTTTCCTCCTCTCGCGTGTATCCTCCTCTCTCCTTTGTGTATTTTTCTCTCTACTGTGTGTATTCCCCCTCTCCTGTGTGTATCATTCTCTCCCGTGTGTGTATCCTTCTCTTTCCTGTGTGTATTTCCCTTTATCCTATGTGCATCTCCCACGCTCCTATGTGTATTTTCCTCTCCTGTGTGTATCTTTTTCTGCGTTGTGTATCCACCTCTGTCCTTTGTGTAACCCCCTCTTCTGTGTGTACGCCCCACTCTCCTGTGTGTATCCTCCTCTTAATTGTGTGTATTTTTCTCTCCTTTGTGTATCTTCCTCTCTCCTGTGTGTATCCCACTTTCCCCTGTGTATATTTCTTTCTCCTGCGTGTATTCTCCTCTCTCTTTTGTGTATCTTTCTCTCTCCTGTGTGTATCCCCCTGTCTCCTGTGAGTATGCCTCTCTCTCTTGTGTGTATTTCTCTCTCTCTTGTGTTTATCTCACTCTCTCCTGTGTGTAACTCCCTCTCTCCTGTGTGTATCCTTCTCTTCTGTGTGTATCCCCCTCTCTCCTTTGTGTAGTTCCCTGTCTCCTGCATGTATCCAACGCTTTTGTGTGTACCCCCTCTCTCCTATGTGTATCACCCTTTCTTCTGTTTGTTTCCTTCACTCTCCTGTGTGTATCCTCCTGTCTTTTGTGTGGATCCTTCCCTCTTCTGTGCGTATCCCGCTTCCCCTGTGTGTATCCTTCTCTCTTTTGTGTGTATACTCTTGTTTCCTGTGTGTATCTTCTTCTTTCTTCTGTGTATACCCCCTGTGTTCTGTGTGTACCTCTCTCCTATGTGTATCCTCCTCTATTTTGTGTGTATCCTGTTCTCTTCTGTGTGTATGCCCCTTTCTCCTGTGTGTATCCGCATCTTCTGTATGTATCCTTTTCTTTTCTGTGTGTATCTTCCTCTTTTGTGTGTATCCCCCTCTCCTGTGTGTATGCTACTGTCTCCTTTGTGTATCATCCACTGTCCTGTGTGTATCCTCCTCTCTTTGTGTGTATCATCTTCTCTCCTCTATTTGTCCTTGTCTCCGTGTTTGTATTCCTCTGTCTCCCGTGTGTATCTTTCTGTCTCCTATATGTATCCTTTCCTTTTTTGTGTGTATCCTCCTTTCTCTGTGTGAATCTTTCTCTCTCCTGTGTGTATCCTCTCTCTTGTGTGCATCCTCCTCTTTTCTGTGTTTATTCCCCTCTCTCCTGTGTGTATCCTTCTCTCTCCTATTTGTATCTTCCCTTCACCTGTGTGTATCCTTCTCTCTCTCGTGTGTATTCTCTTCTCTCCTGTGTGTATACTTCTCTCTCCTGTGTGTATCCCCTTCCCCCTGTGTGTATTTTTCTTGTGTGTATACCCCTCTTTTCTGTGTATCCCCTCTCTCCTGTTTGTTTCCTCCTCTCTCCTGTGTGTACCCTTTCCTCTCCTGTGTTTACGCCACTCTCTCCTGTGTGTATCACCCTTTCCCGTGTGGATATCTTTCTTTCCTGTGTTTATCCCCCTTTCTTCTTTGTTTATCACACTTTTGTGTCTGTATCCTCCTCTATTCTGTGTGTATCCTTTCTCCTGTGTGTATTTCTCTCTTTCCTGTGTGTATCCCCTTATCCTGCGTGTATCCTCCTCTCTCCTGTGTGTTCACTTCTCTCTCCTGTGTGTATCACCCCTCTTTTTTGTGTATCCCCATCTACCCTGTGTGTATCCTTCCCTTTTTGGGTGTATTTCCCTCTCTCTTGTTTATCCTCTTCTCTCCTGTGTGTATCCTCTCTCTCCTGTGTGTATTCTTTTCTCTGCTGTGTGTATTTTTCTTTCTTCTGTGTTTACGCCCCTTTTTTGTGTGTGTGTGTCCCCCTCTCCTGTGTGTATCATTTTCTCTTCTGTGTATATCCCCCTTTCTTCTGTGTGTATCCCCCTCTCCTGTGTGTATACCCCTTTCCTGTTGTTATCCCCCCTCCTGTGTGTATCCTCCTCTCTTATTTGTGTATCCTTTTCTCTCATCGGTGTGTCCCCCTCTTTCCTGTGTGTGTCCCCCTCTCTTTGGGTATCTTTCTGACTTCTGTTTGGATCCACATTTCTCCTTTGTGTACCCTTCTCCCTCCTGTGTGTATCACCCCTCTTCTGTGTGTATACTCTTCTCTTCTGTGTGTATTTCTCTCTCTCCTGTGTGTATTCTCCCCCCTTCTCTGTGTATCCTCCACTGTCCTTTGTGTATCCTCCTCTCTCCTGTTTCGTATCCTTAACTCTCCTGTGTCTATCCTCCTTTCTCCTGCGTGTATCCTTCTTTCTCTTGTGTGTCTCCTCCTCTATCCAGTATGTATCATTCTCTCTCCTGTGTGCATTCTCCTCCTTTCTGTGTGTATCCTGTTCTCTTCTGTGTGTATCCTTCTCTCTCATGTGGGTATCAATTCCCTCTCATGTGTGTATCCCTTCTCTCTCCTGTGTGTATCCTCCTCTCTCCTCTGTGTATCTCCTCTCTTCTGTGTCTATCCTCCTCTCTGTGCTATCCTCTTTCTTTGTGTCTCTGATCTTTCTCTTGTGTGTATCCTCTCCTGTGTGTATTCCCTTTACTCCTGTGTGTATCCCCATTTCTCCTGGGTGTATCTCCCTCTATCCTATGTGTATCCTCTTCTCTCTTGTGTGTATCCTTTTTTCACATGAGTGTATCCTTCTCTCTTCTGTTTGTATTTTTTTCTCTCCCGTGTGTATCCTCCTCTCTGCCTGTGTGTCTCCTTCTCCTCCTGTTGTATCCTCCTCTCTCCTATTGTATCTTTTCCCTTCTTTTCTTCTGTGTATCTTCTCTCCTTTGTGTATACCTCTCTCCTGTGTGTATCCCCTCTCTTCTGTGGTATCTCTCCTCTCACTGTGTGTATTGTCCTCTCTATTCTGTGTGTATACCTCCCTCTCCTCTGTGTATCTTTCTCTCTGTGCATTATTGTTCCTCTTTCCTTTGTGTGTATCTCCTTTCAACTGTGTGTACATCCTCTCCTGTGTGTATCCCCTGTCTCTTTTGTATACTCTCTCTCCTGTGTGTATCCTCTTCTCTCTCCTGTGTGTATCCTCTCTCCTGTGTGTATCTCTCTCTCCTGTGTATCCCCCACTCTCCTGTGTGTTCCTTTCCTCTTTTCTGTGTATTCTCTCCTCTCTCACTTTGCGTGTATCCTCCTCTTTTGTGTGTGTCATCACTCTCTGCTGTTATCCTTATCTTGTGCAATCTCTCTCTTGTGTGTGTTCCCTTTCCTCCTGTGTGTATCCCCTTCTCTCCAGTGTATCCTTCTCCATCACTGTGTGTTATCGCCTCTCCTGTTTGTATCCTCTCTCTCCTGTGTGTATCTTTCTCTTCTCTGTGTGTGTCCTCTCTCTTTGTGTATCCCTTTCCTCTGTCATGTGTATTCATCTCTCCTGGTCTTTTCTCTCTCCTGTGTATCCTCCTCTCTCTGTGTATCCTTCTCTGTGTGTGTATCCTCCTCTCTCTGTTTGTATTATTTTCTCTGTTTGTATCCTCCTCTCTGTGTGTATCCTTCTCTCTGTGTATCCTCCTATCTCCTGTGTGTCCCCTCTCCTGTGTATCTTTTCTCCTGTGTGTATCCCCTCTCCAGTTGTGTATCCCCTCTCTATTGTGTGCATTCTCCTCTTTCTGTGTGTATCCTCTCTCCTGTGTATCCTCCTCTCCTGTGTGTATCCCCTCTCTGTGTGTCTCCTCCTCTATCCAGTATGTATCATTCTCTCTCCTGTGTGCATTCTCCTCCTTTCTGTGTGTATCCTGTTCTCTTCTGTGTGTATCCTTCTCTCTCATGTGGGTATCAATTCCCTCTCATGTGTGTATCCCTTCTCTCTCCTGTGTGTATCCTCCTCTCTCCTCTGTGTATCTCCTCTCTTCTGTGTCTATCCTCCTCTCTGCTGTGCGTATCCTACTTTCTTTTGTGTCTGCGATCTTTTCTCTTGTGTGTATCCCCCTCTCCTGTGTGTATTCCCCTCTCTTCTGTGTGTAACCTTCTCTCCTGTGTTTATCCTCCTCTCTCCTGTGTGTATTTTTCTCTCTCCTCTTTTTATTCCCTTCCCTCCTGTGTGTATCCCTTTTTTCTTTGTGTATCCTTTTCTCTCCTGTGTGTACCTTCTCTCTCCTGTGTGTACCCTCCACTGTCCTGTGTGTATCACCACTCTCCGTGTGTATCCCCCCTCTCTCCTGTGTGTATCCCCCACTCTCTTGTGTGTATCTTCCTCTCTTCTGCGTGTATTTTTCTCTCTCCTGCGCAAATCCTCCTCTCTGCTGTGTGTATGCCCCACTTCTCTGAGTATCTACCTCTCTCCTGTTTGCATCCTTTTCTCTCCTGTGTGGATCTTCCTCATTCCTGTGTGTATACCCTCTCTCCTCTGTGTATCCTCCTCTCTGCTGTGTGTATACTCCTCTCTTCCGTGTGTGTCCATCTCTCTCCTGTATGTCTCCTCTTTTCTCCTATGTGAACCCTCATCTCTCCTGTGTGTATCTTTCTCTAACCAGTGTGTATTCTCCTTTCTACTGTGTGTATTCTTCTCTCTTCTGTGTGTATCTTTTTTCTCTCCTGTGTGTATCTTCCCTCTCTCCAGTTTGTGTCTTCCCCTCTCTTGTGTGTATCCCCTCTTTCCTGTGTGTATTATCCTCTCTTCTGTGTGTATCTTCCTCTCTCCTGTGTGTACGCATCTCCCTGTCCTGTGTGTATCCTTCTCTCTTTTGTGTTTATTTTTCTTTCTCTTGTGTGTATCCCCCTCTCCTGTGTTTATGGTCCTCTTTTATGTGTGTATTCCCCCTCCTGTGTGTATCCTTCTCTCGCCTTTGTGTATCCTCCACTCTCCTCGGTGTATCCCCCTCTCTCCTGTGTTTATCCCCCTCTCCTTTGTTTATCCTCCTCTCTCCTGTGTTTATTCTATTTTCTACTGTGTGTATTTTGTATTTATTCTTTTTTCTTTGTATGTATCCCCCTCTCTCCTGTGTGTATTTTCCTCCCAACTGTGTGTATGCTTCACTCTCCTGTGTGTATCCTTCTCTCTTTTTGTGTATTCACCCTCTCTCCTATGTGTATCCTCCTCTCTTCTGTGCGTAAGCCCCTCTTTCCTGTGTGTATCCCTCTCTCCTGTGTGTATCCCCCTCTCTCCTGTGTGTATACCCCTCTTCTGTGTTTATCTTTCCGCCTCTGTGTATCCCCCTCTCTCCTGTGTGTTTCCCCTTTTTTGTGTATTCTCCTTTCTCCTGTGTGTATGCTCCTCTCTCCTGTGTGTATCTTCCATTCTCCTGTGTTTATTTCCCTCCCTTTGTTAGTATCTCCCTCTTCTTTGTGTGTATCCCCCACTCTCCTGTGTTTATCTTACTCTCTTCTCTGTGTATTCTTCTCTCGCCTGTGTGTATCTTTCTCTCTCCTGTGTATATCCTCCTCTCTCCTGCCTGTATCCTCCTCTCTACTGTGTGTATCCCCCTCTATCCTGTGTTTTCCCTCCTCTCTCCTGCGTTTATCCTCCTTTCTCCTGTGTGTCTCCTCCTCTCTTTTTTGTGCATCCTCCTCTCTTCGGTGTGTATCCCCCTCTCCAGTGTGCATCCTCCTCTCTCCTGTGGGTATCCTTCTCTCTCCTGTGTGTATCCCTTCTTTCTCCTGTGTGTAACACCCTCCATCTTGTGTGTATACCTTCTCTCTCCTGTGCATATCCCGTTCTCTCCTTTGTGTATCTCCTCTCTCCTGTGTGTATCTTCCTCTCTGCTGTGTGTATCCTGTTTTCTTTTGTGTCTATGCCCCACTCTCCTGTGTGTATCCCCTTCTCCTGTGTGTTTCCTCCTCTTTCCTGTGTTTATCCCTTTTCCTTCTGTGAGTATCCCCCTCTTCCGTGTGTAAGCCCCTTTCTCCTGTGTGTATCTCCCTCTCCTGTGTTTATCCTCCTCTCTCATTGGTGTATTCTCCTCTCTCTTTTGTTTATTCCCTACTCTCCTGTTTGTATCGCTTTTTTCTTTGTGCATCCTCTTCTTTCCTGTGTGTACCCCCTCTCTCCTGTGTTTATCCTCCCCTATTTTGTGTGTATCCTGCTCTCTTCTGTGTTTATGCCCCTCTCTCCTGTGTGTATTCCCGTCTCTCCTGTGTGCATCACACTCTCCTGTGTGTATTCTCCTCTCTTCTGTGTGTAACCCCCTTCTCTTGTGTGTATTCCCATCTCCTGTGTGTTTCCTTTTCTCTCCTGTGTGTATCCTTCACTCACCTGTTTGTATCCTCCTCTCTTCTGTTTGTATCCTTCTCTCCTGTGTTTATCACCCTCTTTTTTTGTATCCTTTTTTCTCCTTTGTGTATCTCCCTCTCTCCTCTGTGTACCTTCCCCTTTCCTGTGTGTATCACCTTTCTTCTGTGTGTATCACCCTCTCTCCTGTGTTTATCCCTCTTTTTGTGTGTATCCTCCTCTCACCTGTGTGTATCCTCCTCCCTCCTGTGCGTATACTCCACTCACCTGTTTGTATCCTCCTCTCTTCTGTTTGTATCCTTCTCTCCTGTGTGTATTCCTTCTCTCCACTTTGTGTATTCTCATCTCTTTTGCGTGTACCCTCCTCTCTTCTTTGTGTATCCTCCTCTCTCCTGTGTGATTTTTTCTCTCTCCTGCGTGTATTTTTCTCTCTTCTGTCTGTATCCTATTCTATTTTGTGTGTATCCTTCTTTCTCCTGTCATTATCCTTCACCCCCTGTGTGTATCCCCTGTTTCCTGTGTGTATCCCCCTCTCTTCTATGTGTTTGCTCCACTCTCCTGTGTGTATCCCCTCTCTGCTCTGTGGATCGTTCCTCTCTTTCATGTTTACCCTTCTCTCTCCTCTGTGTATGCCCCTCTCTTTTGTGTGTATCCCTTTCTCCTGTGTGTACCCCACATTTTGTGTGTATCCTCCACTCTTCTGTGCTTATCCTCCCCTCTTTTGCGTTTATCCCCCTCATTCCTGTGTGTATCCTCCTTTTTTCTGTGTGTATTTTCCTCTCTCTTGTGTGTATCATCCTCTCTCCTTTGTGTATCCCCCTCCCCATTTGTGTATGCCACACTCTCCTGATTGTATCCCCCACTCTCCTAAGTGTATTTCCCTCTCTCTTGTGTTTATTGTCCTCTCTCCTGTGTGTATCCTCCTTTCACGTGTGTATCCTCCTCTCTCCTGTTTCTATCATTTTCTCTTCTGTGTGTATCCTCCTCTTTCCTTTCTGTATCCTCCTCTCTTTTGTGTGTATCCCACTCTCTTCTGTGTGTATTTTTTCTAATACTTTGTGTTTCCCCCTCGCCTGTTTGTATCCCCTTTTCTCCTGTGTGCTTCCCCTCTCATTTGTGTATCCTCCTCTCTCCTGTGTGTATCCTCCTCTCTCCTGTGTGTATCCTCCACTCTGCTGTGTTTATCCTACTCTCTTTTGCGTTTATCCCCTTCATTCCTGTGTTTATTCTTTTTTCTCCTCTGTGTATTTTTCTCTCTCTTGTGTTTATCCTCCTTTCTTCTGTGTGTATCTCCCTCCCTTTTTGTGTATGCTGCACTCTCCTGTTTTTTGTGTATCCTCCTTTCACCTGTGTATCCTCCTCTCTCCTGTTTGCATCATTTTCTCTCCTGTGTGTATTCTTCTCTCTCCTTTCTGTATCCTCCTCTTTTTTTGTGTATCCTCCTCTCCCCTGTTTGTATCCTCCTCTCTCCTGTGTGTACCTTTTTCTCTCTTGTGTGCATACATTATCTGTCCCGTTTGAATCCTTCTCTCTATTGTGTGTATCCTCCTCTATTCTGTGTATATTCTCCTCTCTTCTGTGTGTATGCCCCTCTCTCTTGTGTGTATCCCACTCTTCTGAGTGAATCCTTTTTGTCCTGTGTGTAACCCCTCTATTTTGTGTGTATCAGCCTCTCCTTTGTTTATGCCTTTGTCTCTTTTGTGTATTCTCTTCTCTCCTGTGTGTATCTTTCCCTCTCATTTGTGTATACTCCTCTCTCCTATGTGTATCCTTCTCTCTCCTGTGTGTATTCTCCACTCTGCTGTGTTTATTATTCTCTCTTTTGCCTTTATCGCCCTCATTCCTGTGTGTATCCTCCTTTCTCCTGTGTGTATTTTCCTCTCTTTTGTGTATCCTCCTCTCTCCTGTGTGTATCCTCCTCTCTCCTGTTTGTATTATTTTCTCTTCTGTGTGTATTCTCCTCTCTTCTTTCTGTATCCTCCTCTGTTTTGTGTGTATCCCCCTCTCTCCTGTGTGTATCCCCCTCTTCTGCGTGTATCCTTTTTTTTCCTATGTGTATCCCCCTCTATTCTGTGTGTATCAGCCTCTCTTTTCTTTATTCCTCTGTCTCTTTTGTGTATTCTTTTCTCTCATGTTTGTATCTTTCTCTAATGTGTGTATCCTCCTCTCTCCTGTGTGTATCTTTCTCCCCCTGTGTGTATTTCACTGTCTCCTGTGTTTATTCTTCTCGCTCTCGTGTGTATCATTTTTTCTTCTCAGTGTATACTCCTTTCACCTGTGGGGATCCTCCTCTCTCCTGTGAGTATCATTCTTTCTCTTGTGTGTATCTTCCTCTCTCTTGTGTGTATCCTTTTCTATTCTGTGTGTATCCTCCTGTCTCCTTTTTGTATCCTCCTCCCTCCTGTGTGTATTTTCTTTTCTCCCGTGGGTATCCCCTCTCTCTCCTGTGTGTATCTTCCTCTCTACTGTGTGTATGCTGCACTCTTCTGTTTGTATCTTTTTTGTTCCTGTGTGTATTCCCCTCTATTTTCTGTGTATCCTCCTCTCTCCTGTGTGCCCTCTCTCTTGTGTGTAATCCCCTCTCTCCTGTGTGTATTCTCCTCTCTCCTGTGTGTATTCTCCTCTCTCCTGTGTATATCTTCCTATATCCTTTGTGTATCCCTCCTCTTTTTCTTGTGTTTCCCCCTACTCTCCTGTGTGTATCCCCTTTCTCTTCTGTTTGTATCCCCCCTTTCTTATGTGGTTATCCCCCTCTCTCCTTTGTGTATACCCTTTCTCCTGTTTGTATCCTCCACTCTCTTGTGTGTATCTTCCTCTCTTCTGTGTGTACGCCTCTCTCACCTGTGTGTATCCCCCTATCCTGTGTGTATCCTCCTCTCTTTTGTGTATCCCCTTTTCTCCTGTGTGTATCCCCCTTTTCTGTGTGTATGCCCCTCTCTACTTTGTGTATCCTTCTGTCTCCACTGTGTATCCTTTTCTTTTTTGTGTGTATCCTCTCTTCTGTTTATCTTCCTCTCTCCTGTGTGTATCTTTCTCTCTCCTTTGTGTATCCTTCTCTCTTCTGTGTGTATTTTCTTCTCTCCTGTGTGAATCTTTCCTCATCCCTTTGTGTATCCCCCCTTCCTCCTGTGTGCATCTCCCTTTCTTCTGTGTGTATCTCCCTTTCTTCTGTGTTTATCTCCCTCTCTTTTGTGTGTATCCCCTCTCTGCTTTGTGTATCATTTTCTCTGCTGTGTGTATCCTCCTCTCTTTTGTGTGTACGCCCCTCTCTCTTTTGTGTATTCTCCTCTCTTGTGTGTATTCTTCTCTCACCTGTGTGTATGCCCCTCTCTCTTTTGTGTATACCCCTCCCTACTGTGTGTATCCAACTCCTTTCTTTATTCTTGTCTGCTGTGAGTATCTTTTTCTATCCATTTTTATCCCTTTTTTTGTTTGTATTCCCCTCTCTCCTGTGTGTATCTTTCTGTCTCCTGTGTGTATCCTCCTCTCTCCTGTGTGCATCTTCCTCTGTCCTGTGTGTATTTTCCTCTCTCCTGTGTTTATTCTTCTCTCCTATGTGTACCTATGTCTCTCCTTTGTGTATCCTCCCCTCTCCTGTGTGTATGCTCCTCTCTCTTGTGTGTATCTCCTCTCTCTTGTGTGTATCTTCTCTCCTTTATGTATACTCCTCTCTCCTGCGTGTATCCTCTTTATTCTGTCTCTATTATTTACTCATTTGTGTTTATCCTCCTCTCTTCTGTATTTATCATTCCCCCTTTATGTATCCCCCTCCCTCCTGTGTGTATCCGCTTCCCTTCTGTTTTTATGCCCCACTTTCATGTGTGTATCCCCCACTCTCCTGTGTGTATCACCCTTCTCTCCTGTGTGTGTCCTTCTCTATTTTGTGTGTTTACCCCTCCATCCTCTGTGAATCTCTCTCTCCTTCTTGTATCCCCCTCTCTCCTGTGTGTATCCCACCGTCTCCAGTGTTTATCTTCCTCGACTGTGTGTGTCCGCCTCTCTCTTGTGTGTTTCCCTTTTTTATTTGTGTATTTCCCTTACTCCTGTGTGTAGGCTTCTCTCTCTTTTGCGTATCCTCCTCTCTCCTTTGTGTATCCCCCCTCTCATGTGTGTATTTCTCCGTCTCCAGTGTTTATCCCCCCGCCTGTGTGTATCTTCCCCTCTTTCGTGTGTTTCCCTTTCTTCTTTGTGTATCCTCCTCTCTCCTGTGTATCCTCCTCTCTCCTGTGTGTATCCTTTTCTATCCTGTGTGTATCCCCCTCTCTTGTGTATTCTTCTCTCTTCTGTGTGTATCCGCCTCTCTCCTGTGTGTATCCCTTCGCTCTTGTGTGTATTCTTCTCTCTTCTGTGTGTATCCTCCTCTCTCCTGTGTGTATGCCCCAGCTCTTGTGTGTTTCCCTCTTCTTTGTGTATCCTCCTTTCTCTTTTGTGTAGCCTCCTCTCTCCTGTGTATATCCTTCTCCCTTCTGTGTGTATGCCACACTCTCCTGTTTGTATTCCCCTTTTTCCTGCGTGTAACTCCCTCTCTCCTGTTTAGTCTTCTCTCTCCTGTGGGTATGCCCCTCTCTCTTGTGTGTGTTCCCCTCTCTCCTGTGTGTATCCCCCTCTCTCCTGTGTGTATCCAACTCCCTTCTTTGTGTATCCCTGTCTCTTGTGTGTTTCTTTTTCTCTCCTGTGTATATTTCCTCTCCTGTGTTTATCCTCCTCTCTCCTGTGTGTATTTTTCTGTCTCCTGTGTGTATCATTTTCTATTTTGTGTGTATCGTCCTCTCTCCTGTGTGTATCCCCCTCCCTTTTGTATGTATGCTGCACTCTCCTCTTTGTATCCTCCTTTTCCTGTGTGTATTTCCCGCTCTTCTTTGTGTAGTCTCCTCTCTTCTGTGGGTATGCTCCTCTCTCTTGTGTGTATTCCCTCTCTTCTGTGTGTTTTCCCCTCTCTCCTGTGTGTATCCAACTCCCTTCTTTGTGTATCCCTGTCTCTTGTGTTTTTTCTCTCCTGTGTGTATTTCCCTCTCCTGTGTGCATCCTCCACTCTTTTGTGTGTATTCCCCTTTCTCCTGTGAGTATCCTCCTTTCTCCTGTGTTTATTCTCCTCTCTTCTGTGTGTATGGCCCTATCCTGTGTGTATCCCCCCACTCTCCTGTGTGTATTTTTCTCTCTCCTGCATGTATCCTTCTCTCTCCTCTGTGTATCCTCCTCGCTTCTGTGTGTATCCTCCTCATTCCTGCGTTTATCGTCCTCTCTTCTGTCTGTATCCTTCTTTCTTTTTTGTGTACCCTCCTCTCTCCTGTATTTATTTTTCTCCCCTGTGTGTTTCCTCCTCTCTCCTGTGTGTATCCTCTTCCATCCTGTGTGTATGCCACATTCTTGTATGTATCCCCTTTTCTCCTGTGTGTATCTCACTTCTCTTCTGTATGTATCCTCCTCTCTCCTGTGTGTATGCTCCTCTTTTCGTGTATTTCCCTCTCCTCTGTGGATTCCCATTTCTCCTGTGTACATCCTTCCCCCTTCCGTGTGTATTCCTCTCGCCTGTGTATATTCCCCTCTCTACTGTGTTTCCCCCTTCTCCTTTGTGTATTCTCCTCTCTCATGTGTGTATTCTCCTCTCTCCTGTGCGTATCCTCCTGTGTGCTGTTTGTATCCTCCACTCTCCTCTGTGTATCCCCCTCGCCCTCTGTGTATCCCCCTCTCTCCTGTGTGTATCTTCCTCTCTTCTGTGTGTATCCTCCTCCCTTTTGCGTGCATTTTCCTCTCTCTTGTGTGTATCCTCCCTCTCCTGCGTGTATCATCCTCTATTCTTTCTATATCCTCCAGTCTTTGTGTGTATCCTCCTCTCTCTTGTATTTATTCTTCTCTTCCTGTGTGTATTGTTCTCTCTCCTGTGTGTATTACCTTCCCTCCTGTGTGTATGCTCCACTCTCCTGTGAGTATCCCCCTCTCCTGTGTATCCCCCTCTCTCCTGTGTTTATCCTCCTTTATTTTCTGTTTATACCACTCTCTCCTGTGTGTATCACACCGTCTCCTGTTTGTATAACCCTCGCCTGTGTGTATCCTTCTCTCTTTTGTTTGTTTCCCTCTCTTCCTTTTGTATACTTTTCTATCCTGTGTGGAGCCTTCTCTCTTCTTTGTGTATCCTTCTCTCTCCTGTGTGTATCCCCCTCCCTCTTGTGTGTATGCCACACTCTCCTGTTTGTATCTCCCTTTCTCCTGTGTGTATCCCCCACTCTCCTTTGTGTATCTCACCGTCTCCTGTGTGTATCCTCCTCTCTGCTTTGTGTATCCCCCTATTCTCTGTGTATCTTTTTCTCTCTTGTTTGTATCCTTTTTTATCCTGTGTGTATCCTTTTATCCTGTGTGCATGCCCCTCTCTACTTTGTGTATCCCCTTTCCCTATGTGTAACCTTTGTTCTCCTGTGTGTATTTTTTTCTCTCCTGCGTGTATATTCATTTATTCTGTGTGTATCCCTCCTCTCTCCTGTGTGTTTTCCCCTCCCTTCTGTGTGTAACCCCTTTTTTTCCTGTGTTTATCTTCCTTTCTCCTGTGTGTATCACCCTTTCTTCTGTGTGTATCCCCTCTCGCCTGTTTGTATTTTCCTCTCTCATGTGTGTTTCATCCTCTCTCCTGTGTGTATCCCCATCTGCTGTGTGTATCCTCCCCTTTCCTGTGTGTATCCCTTTTGCTTCTGTGTGTATCCCCTTTCCTTTGTGCATGCTCCTTTCTACTTTGTGTATTTCCTTCTTCTGTGTGTATCCTCCTCTCTCCTGTGTGGTTCCTTTTCTCTCCTGTGTGTATCCCTTTTTCTCCTGTGTGTATCACCACTCTCTTGTATGTATCCCTCTCTCTCCTGTGTGTATTTTTTTCTCATTTTTGTGTATCTTCCTCTCTCCGGTTTGTACCCTTCTGTCTCCTGTGTGTATCACCCCTCTCCTGTGTGTATTTTTCTCTCTCCTGTGTCTATCCTTCTGTCTCCTGTGTGTATCCTTCTCTATTTTGTGTGTATTCTTCTCTCTTTTGTGTGTGTTTTTTTTTCTGTGTGTATCTTTCTCTCTCCTGTGTGTATCCTGCTCTCTCCTATGTGTATCCTCCTCTCTCCTGTGTGTATTCCTTCTCTCTCTTGGATGTATCCCCCTTCTCTCTTGTGTTTATCTCCCCTCTCTCTGTGTGTATTCCCCCTCTCTCCTATGTGTATACTCCAGTCTTCTGTGGGTATCCCCACTCTCCTCTGTGTATTCTCTTCTCTGCTGTGTGTATACTTTTCTCTCCTGTGTATACGCCTCTATCTCCTGTGTGTATTTTTCTCTCTTGTGTGTATTCTCCTCTCTCCTGAGTGTATCCCCCTTTCTCTTGTGCAATATAAGAAGAGGTTCTGTATGAGTGTCCTTATCAAATAGTCTCCTGACTCTCACACATGTGTGTATCATTCACGGAGCTGCTTTATTGGGGTGAACTTTCAATAGGGTCCTCCCTCCTCCACAGCTGTTTATTACGCACTGAAGCTCTGAATGAGAGGCCATATAAAATCGACTCCTTACTATTGCCCCATTGTGCATTATTCCGTAATGCTGTGATTGAGTGGGCATATGACCTGGACTCTGACTATTCCCAAGGTGTGTATTCTTCAGTCAGTTTTTGAACTAGTGACCACATAAAATAGACTCCTGACTCTGTCCTCTTGACTATTTCTCAGCTCTGCATTTCCACTGAGTCACTTGGTGAACGGTCTAATAAAATAGTCTCCAGACTATTCTCTAGGTATGCATTATTCAGTGAGTCTCTTAATAAGTGGCTATATATAATAGAATCCTGAGTATTTTCCAGATGTATATTCTTCACTGAGGAATTGAATAAGTGGCCATGTCAAGTACACTCCTCAAATTTCCATACGTCTGTATTATTCTGTGAGGCTCTGAATGAGTGGCCATATAATAGAGAATCCTATATACTACTCAGGCATGAGTTTTTACATTCGGCTGTAAATTACTGGCTATATGAAACAGAATCCTGACTTCCCCAAGGTGTCTGTTATTCAGTTAAGCTCTGAGTATGTGGATATATGAAATAGAATTTTGACTACAATACAGGTGTTCTTTACTCAATGAACCTCGGAAGAAATGCCACATGTAACACCGTCTGGAGTATTCCTCAGGTATTTATTATTCACTGAGGTTCTGAAACTTTGGACATATGAAACGGTATTCTGACTAGTCTACAGGCATGTATTATTGACACTGACCCTAAATATTTGGGCATAAGGAATAGACTAGTGACTATGCAAATGTTGTGTATTACTGACTCAGGTTTTGATTTTGTGGCCATATAAAACAGACTAGTGTCTATTGCACACATGTGCATTATTCCATTAGGCTGTAAATGAGAGGCTATGTAAAGTACACTGCTAAAACTTCCCCACGTGTGTGTCACTCAGTGAGGCTCTTTTTGTATGACAATATGAAACAAGAGGCAGTCTATCTCAAATATTTTTATTATTCAGTGAATCTCTGAATGAGTGGCTATATAAAATAAACTGCTGAGTACTTTACATTTGTGCATTATTTATTCAGGTTACTAGTCAGTGGCCACATGAAATGGAATGCTGTTTAATCCACACGTGCATATTATCCACTGAGGCTATAAATGTGTGTCCAAATGAAGGAGACTCCTGACTACTCCACAGGTCTTTATTATTTACTGAGGCTCTAAGTTAATGTCCATCGAAAATAGGCTCCAAATTACTATTCAGGTGTGTATTATTCAGTGAGCCTCAGAAGATGTGATCATCCTAATTAGATTTCTTACTATATCAAGTGTCTGTCTTATGCACTGAGGCTCTGAATATGTGTCTACATGAAAGAGTCTCAAAAAAAAAAAAAAGAGTCTCCTGACTACACCACATTTTTCAATGACACATTGAATGAGAGGCCACATGGAAAGGTCTCCTGACTATTCCACAGGTGTGCATTATTAATGAGACTCTGAATGAGGAGATCCAAGTAAATCCTGAATATTTATCGAGGTGTGTACATTTAGTGAGGCTCTCAACAGGTAGCCATAGGAAAGAGACTTCTGACTATTCCATATTTTTGCATTATTTAAAGATTCTCTGAATGAGTGGCCATAAAAAGAACACTTTAGTCTATATCACAAGTGTGTAATATTCAGTGAGACTGTGAAAGAGGGGCCATATGAAACAGACTTCTCATTACTGCACATGTGCATTATTCACAGTTTGTCTGAATGAGTAGCCATATGACATATACGCCTTATTATTATACATGTGTGCATTAATCAATCAGTTTCTGTTTCAGTGTCCATACCAAATAGACTCCTGACACTGCCCCAGGTGTGTATTACTCAGGGATACACAAAATTAGAGTTCATATAAAATAGAATCCTGACTATCAAACAGCTGCTTATTATTCAGCAGGACACGTAATTCGTGGCTATGTTAAACAGCGTCCTTATTACTCCATAGAAATTTACTATTCACTGAAACGTTGAATGATAGACCATATAAAATAGACACCTGACTATTGCTCCATTGTGAATTATTCAATAAGGTTCAAAATGAGTGGTACTATCAAATAGAATCCTGAGGATTCTTCAGGTGTATATCACTCAGTGAGGCACAAAATGAGTGGCCATATAAAAAATGCTCGACTATTACCCGGTGTATATTATTAACTGAGGCTCTAAATGAGTGGCTACATGAAGTAGACTCTTAAATCTTCCTTTGTTGTGTATTATTGAATGAGTCTCTGACTAAGTGGGCATAAAAAAGAGACTCAGGTGTATTGCCCAGTTGTTCATTATGTACAGAGACTTTGAATGTGTAGCCATTTGAAGTAGACCCTTGACTATTTTTGAGGGGAGTATTCTTCACAGAGGCCCTGAACGACTGGCCATGTGAAAAAGATCCCTGACTTATCAGATATACATATTATTCACTGAAACACTGAAATAGTGGCCTTATGAAATAGAACCCATTTTGCTCAACAGGTGTGCGTTATTTTCTGATTCTCCAAACTAATCACCATATGAAACAGACTAGTTATTATTCCCCTGTGCAGTATTCAAAAGGTTCTGTATGAGTGTCTGTCAAAGAGTCTCCTGACTCTGACAATGTGTATCATCGGAGCTGCTTAACTACCTTTCTCCTGACTCCACAGCTGTTTATTATGCACCTCTGAATGACAGGCCATGTGAACAGACTCCTTACTATTGCCCCATTGTGCATTATTGGTAATGCTGTGATTGAGTGTCCATATGTTTGACACTGACTATTCCAAGTGTGTGTATTCTTCAGATTCTGAACAGTGTACATAACATAAACACTTGACTCTATACTCTTGACTCTTTTTCAGTTCTGCATTGTCCACTGAGTCGCCGGGTGAAGGGTCATATCAAATAGGCTCCAAACTATTTCTGAGCTGTGCATTATTCAGTGAGTCTCTGAATAAGTGGCTATACATAATATATTCCTGAGTATTTTCCCGATATATATGATTCCTCACTGAGGTTCTGAATAAAGGTCCGTGTGAAATACACTTCTGTTTCCTGTCTGTATTATTCTGTGCTCTGAATGAGTGGCATAGAGCCTCTGAATCTCCTCGTGCGCTTTACTCCTCTAAATGAGTGGCTATACAAAAGAGAATTTTAACTTTTCCCAAGGTGTATGTTATTCAGTTAGGCTCTGAATATGTGGCTATAGGAAATAGAATTCTGACTACAATAGAGATGTTTCTTATTCAAGGAAGCTGTGAATTTGATGCCACATTTAATAGCGTCCTGTGTAGTTTTCAGGTATGTATTATTCACTGAGGCTCTGAAACTGTCCATATGAAATTGTTTTCTGACTTGTCCACAGGCGTGTATTATTGACTTTGACTCTAAATATTTGGTCATGTAAAATAGACAAGTGACTATTCCAAAGTTGTGTATTACTGACTCAGGCTTTGATTTTGTGGTCATATAAAATAGTCTCTTGTCTATTCCACACAGGTGCATTATTCCCTGAGGCTGTAAATGAGAGGCTATATAAAGTAGATTCCTAACACTTCCCTAGGTGTGTCTTACTCAGTGAGGCTCATTTCGTGTGAGCATATGAAACAGGATGCTGCCATATTAAATATTTGTATTATTTAGTGAATCTCTGAATGAGTGTCTATATGGAATAGACTGCTGAGTACATTACATTTTTGCATATTTCACTGAGGTTACGAGACAGTGGCCATATAATTTGGAATCCGGACTAATCCACACGTGCATATTATCCACTGAGGCTACGATTGAGTGTCATAATAAAATAGACTCCTGGCTACTCCACAGGTGTACATTATTTACCTTGGCTCTGAATGAATGTCCATCAAAAATAGACTCCAAATTATTTTCCAGGTGTGTATTTTACAGTGAGGCTCAGAAGATGTGGCCATATTAATTAGACTCCTTACAACATAAAGGGCCTGTTTTATTCACTGTGGCTCTGAATATGTGTCTACATGAAGAAGACTCCTGACTACATCACATTATTCAGTGACACTCCGAATTAGAGGCCACATGAAAAAGTCTCCTGACTATTCCACAGGTGTGCATTGTTTAGTGAGACTCTGAGTGAAGGGATATAGGTAAATCCTGACTATTTCCCCAGGTGTGTACATTTAGTGAGGGTCTTTACAAGTGGCAATAGGAAAGAGTCTCCTGACTATTCCACAGGTGTGCATTATTTAGTGAGACTATGAATGAGGGGATAATGGTAAATCCTATTTCCCCAGGTGTGTACACTTAGTGAGGCTCTTAACGAGTGGCCATAGGAAAGAGACATCTGACTATTCAGCAGGTGTGCATTATTTAGTGATTCTTTGAATGAGTGGCCATAAAAAATATTCTCAAGACTATATCACAAGTGTTTAGTATTCAGTGAGTCTGTGAAGGATCCTCTGTATACCTTCTTTCTCCTGTGTGTATCACCTCTCTCCTGTTTGCATCCTCATCTCTCCTGTGTGTATTTTCCTCTCTCCTGTGTGTACGCCTTTTTTTCTTTGTGTATCCCCCTTACCTGTGTGTATCCTCCTTTTTCCTGTGTGTATCCCTTTTTATTCTGTGTTTATCTATTTTTCCTGTGTGTATGCCCCTCTCTCCTGTGTGTACCCTCCTACTTCCTGTGTATATCACCACTCTCCTGTGTATATCCCCCTCTCTCCTGTGTGTATTCTTCTGTCTCCTGTGTGGATCCAGCTCTCTTTTGTGTGTAAACTCCTCTATCCTGTGTGTATCCACCTCTCTCCTGTGTGTATCCCCGTATTCTGTGTGTATCTTTTTCTCTACTGTGTGTATCTATCTTTTTCTCTACTGTGTGTATCATTTTCTCTTCTGTGTGTATCCTCCTCCCTCTTGTGTGTATCCCTCCTCTCTCGTGTGTGTATGCACCTCGCTCCTGTGTGTATCCCCGCACTTTCCTGTGTGTATCCCCTCTCTCCTGTGTGTATCCCCCTCTCTCGTGTGTATCCCCTCTCTCCAGCGTGTATCCTCCTCTCTGCTTTTTGAATCCTCCTCTCTTCTGTGTGTACGCCCTGTTCTCATGTGTGTATCTCCTTCTTTTTGGTGTATTCTCCCCTCTCCTGTTTCTATCCCCCTTTCTCCTGTGTTTGTTTCCCTTTCCTGTGTGTATGCCCCTCTCTCCTGTGTATATCCTTCTCTACTGTGTTTATCCTCCTCTCTCCTGTGTGTATCCTCTTTTTTTTCAGTGTATCCCCCTCTCTCCTGTGTGAATTTCCCTCTCCTTTGTATATTCTCCTCTCTCCTTTGTGTATCTCCCTCTCTCCTGTGTGTACCCTCCTCTCTCCTGTGTGTATCACCACTCTTCTGTGTGTATCCCCCTCTCCTTTGTGTATTTTCCTCTCTTTTGTGTGTATCTTCCACTCTCCTGTGCGTATCCTTTTGTCTCCTGTGTGTATTCTCCTCTCTCCAGTGTGTATCCTCCTCTCCTGTGTGTATCTCTTCTCTCTCCTGTCTGTATCCTCCTCTCTCCTGCGTGTTTCCTCCTCTACCCTGTGTGTATCGTTCTCTCTCCTGAATTTATCCTCCTCTCTTCTATCTGTATCCTGCACTCTTTTGTGTGTATCTTCCTTTCTCCTGTATTTATCCTTCTTTCCCTGTGTGTATTCCACTCTCTCCTGTGTGTATGCCTCAATCTCCTGTGTGTATCTTCTTCCCACCTGTTTGTATGCCTCAATCTCCTGTTTGTATCCACCTCTCTCCTGTGTGTATTCCTTATCTCCTGTGTGTATCTCCCCGTCTCCTGGGCGTATCCCTCTCACCTGTGTGTATCTCCTTCCCTTTTGTGTGTTTCCCCCTCTTAGTTGTGTATCCTTCTTTCTCGTCTGTGTGGCCTCCTCTCTCCTTGTGTATCCTCCTCTCTCCTGTGTGTATCCCCTCCCTCCTGTGTGTATGCTGCACTCTTCTGTTTGTATCTTCCTTGTTTTTGTGTGTATCTTCCTCTCTCCTGTGTGTTTCCTCCTCTTTTCTATGCGTATTCCCCTCTCTCTTGTGTGTATTCCCTCTCTCCTGTGTGTATCCCG
>JAKFGQ010000433.1:0-24479 GCA_021498475.1 Saguinus midas | reverse complement strand
ACAACTTATATAGGTAATGGGGGCTCTGGGGGCTCTGGGCACTGGACAGCACCTACCCGCATTCCCAGGCTCCGCTGGTACCACTTAACTCGGCCTCTTATCGACAAATGCATTCCTGAAGGTGCCCAGTGTCAGCACGCCCCAGCTACATACTCTGGTTACATACTGAATGGTGGGAAAATCACTAAAATGTAGAGGGTAAGTTGGAGTCTGCCCAGCTCAGGAAGCTAACATAAAGCCTGAACAGCTTTTAGTCTGGGAAAGAGAGTTAGTTTTAACTGGCAAAAAGCAGGTTATCACATTATGAAGTACAGTTTACATCAACCGGCTGTCACTAGACGTCGAGAAATCCACAAAAGCGCTAGTCAACGACTAGCAGCTAACACGTCCCGGGGAAAAGATGCACCTTCCTGAAATTCCGTGCCAAGGCATCGCCTCCGGTCATCTTAAGGAGCAAAGTATCACTTTTTAGACTGCGTTTCTACTTTGGGCAAATACTGCTACGGCCCAGCGTGGCGCCACGATGACCTTCCCGTGTTGCAAATAGGCTGGCCCGAGGAAGGAGAAAATAAGACATGAGGATAAAAAGTGATTGACAGACCCAGCCAAGATGAAGCTTTCCAATCAGTTTGCCAATATTTTATTGAAGTTTTTTGCATCTCTGTTCATCATGGGTATTGGCACAAGTTTTCTTTTTTGTTGAGTCTCTGCCAGGTTTTGGTATCAGGATGATGTTGGTCTCATAAAATGATTTGGAAAGGGTTCTCTTTTGGATTATTTGGAATAGTTTCAGAAGGAATGGTGCCAGATCCTCTTTGTGTGTCTGGTAGAATTTGGCTGTGAACCCATCTGGACCTGGGCTTTTTTTTTGTGGTAGGCTCTTAATTGCTGCCTCAACTTCAGACCTTGTTATTGGTCTATTCATTGTTTGGCTTCCTCCTGGTTCAGGCTTGGGAGGACACAGGTGTCAGAAATTTATCCATTTCTTCCTGGTTTACTAGTTTATGTGCATAGAGTTGTTTGTAGTATTCTCTGATGATGGTTTGAATTTCTGTGGAATCTGTGGTGATTTCCCTTTATCGTTTTTATTGCATCTATTTGGTTGTTCTCTCTCTTCTTTTTATCAGTCTGGCTAGTGGTCTGTCTATTTTGTTGAGCTTTTCAAAATCAGCTCTTGGATTTATTGATTTTTGAAGGTGTTTTCTTGTCTCTATCTCCTTCAGTTCTTCTGATCTTAGTTATTTCTTGTCTTCTGGCTAGGTTTTGAGCTTTTTGATTTTGCTCCTCTAGCTCTTTCAATTTTGATGATAGGGTGTCAATTTTGGATCTCCACTCTTCTCATGTGGGCACTTATTGCTATATATTTTCCTCTAGACTGCTTTAAATGTGTCCCAGATATTCTGGTATGTTGTGTCTTTGTTCTCATTGATTTTTGAAGAACTTCTTTATTTCTGCCTTCATTTCATTGTTTATCCAATCAACATTTAAGAGCCAATTGTTCAGTTTCCATTAAGCTGTGCGGTTCTGAGTTAGTTTCTGAATTCTGAATTCTAACTTGTGTGCACTGTGGTCTGAGAGACTGTTTGTTATGAATTTCAGTTGTTTTGCACGTGCTGACCAGTGCTTTACTTCCAATTATGTGGTCAATTTTGGAGTAGGTGAGATGTGGTCCTGAGAAAAAAGTATATTCTGTGGATTTTGGGTGGAGAGTTATGTAAATGTCTATCAGGTTTGCTTGTTCCAGGTCTGAGTTGAAGCCCTGGATATACTTGTTAATTTACTCTATGGATGATCTATCTGATATTGACAGTGGAGGGGTAATGTCTCCCACTGTTATTGTGTGGGAATCTACGTCTCTTTGTAAGTCATTAAGAACTTGCCTTATACATCTGGGTGCTCCTGCATTGGGTCCATATATATTTAGGATCGTTAGCTCTTCTTATTGTATTGATCCGTTTACCATTGTGTAATGACCTTCTTTGTCTTTTTTGATTTTTGTTGCTTTAAAGTCTATTTTATCAGAGACAAGAATTGCAACTCCTGCTTTTTTTTTTTTTGCATTGCATTTGCTTGGTTAATCTTCCTGCATTCCTGTATTTTGAGCCTTTGTGTATCCTTGCATGTGAGATGGGTTTCCTGGATACAGCACACCAATTGGTTTTAGTTTTTTATCCAATTTGCCAGTCTATGTCTTTTGATTGGTGCGTTTTGCCCATTTACATTTAGGGTTAATATTGTTATGTGTAAATTTGATACTGCCGTTTTGATGCTAGCTGGCTGTTTTGCCCATTGGTTCATTTATATTCTTCATTTTGTTGATGCTCCTTAGCATTTGGTATGCTTTTAGGATGGCTGGTACTTGTTATTTCTTTCTATGTGTAGTGCCTCTTTCAGGAGCTCTTGTAAAGCAGGCGTCGTGGTGACAAAATCTCTGAGTACTTGCTTGTTTGCAAAGAATTTAATTTTTTCTTCACTTATGAAGCTCAGTTTGGCTGAATATGAAATTCTGGGTTGAAAGTTCTTCTCTTTAATGTTGCTGAATATTGGCTCCCACTCTCTTCTGGCTTGTAGAGTCTTTGCCTAGAGATCTGCTGTGAGTCTGATGGGCTTCCCTTTCTGAGTCACCCGACCGAACTCTCTGGCTGCCCTTAGTATTTTCTCCATTATAACTCTGGTGAATCTGACGATTATGTGCCTTGCAGTTGCTCTTCTTGTGGAGTATCTTTGTGGTGCTCTCTGTATTTCCTGTTGTTTTGTATTGGCCTGCATGCTAGGTTAGGAAAATATTCCTGCACAATATTCTGAAAAGTATTTTCCAGCTCGGATTCGTTCTCTTCATCACATTCTGGTACACCTATCGAAGGTAGGTTGGGTCTCTTCACATAGTCCCACATTTCTTGCAGATTTTGTTAATTTCTTTTTGTGCTTTTTTCTCTAATCTTGGTTTCTCATTTTATTTCATTGAATTGATCTTCGACTTCTGATATTCTTTCTTCTTCTTGGTCAATTCAGCTGTTGAAACTTGTGCATACTTCGCGAAGTTTTCAAGTTGTGTTTTCCAGCTCCTCCAATTCAATCATACTCCTCTCTAAGTTGTCCATTTTTGTTATCATTTCCTCGAACTTTTTTTTTTTTTATTGCATTATAGGTTTGGGGTACATGTGCAGAACGTGCAAGATAGTTGCATAGGTACACACATGGCAGTGTGTTTTGCTGCCTCCCCTTCACCCACACTTGGTATTCATCCCATTTATCCCAGCCCCAGGTCCCCCTGTCCCTCCCATTCCCCAACAGTCCCCAGTGTATAGTAGACCGCCTCTCTGTGCCCATGTGTTCTCATTTTTCTCACCCACCTATGAGTGAGTATATGCAGTATTTCTTTTTCTGTTCTTGTGTCAGTTTGGTGAGAATGATATTCTCCAGATTTATCCATGTCCTTACAAAGGACACAAACTCATCATTTTTGATTGCTGCATAATATTCCATGGTGTATATGTGCCACATTTTCCCAGTCCAGTCTATCATCGATGGGCATTTGGGTTGGTTCCAGGTCTTTGCTATTGTAAACAGTGCTGCAATGAACATTCGTGTGCATGTGTCCTTATAGTAGCACGATTTATAGTCTTTTGGATAGATACCCAGTAATGAAATTGCTGGGTCAAATGGAATTTCTATTTCTAGGTCCCTGAGGAATCGCCACACTGTCTTCCACAATGGTTGAAATAATTTACACTCCCACCAACAGTGTAAGAGTGTTCCTATTTCTCCACATCCTCTCCAGCATCTGCTGTCTCCAGATTTTTTAATGATCGCTATTCTAACTGGTGTGAGATGATATCTCAATGTGGTTTCGATTTGCATCTCTCTAATGACCAAAGATGATAAGCACTTTTTCATATGTTTGTTGGCCTCGTGTATGTCTTCTTTTGTAAAGTTTCTGTTCATATCATTTGCCCATTTTTGAATGGGCTTGTTTGTTTTTTTCCTGTAAATCTGTTTGAGTTCTTTGTAAATTCTGGATATCAGCCCTTTGTCAGATGTGTAAACTGCAAAGATTTTTTCCCATTCTGATGGATGGCGATTCACTCTAGTGACTGTTTCTTTTGCCATGCAGAAGATGTGGAGTTTGATTAGGTCCCATTTGTCTATTTTGGCTTTTGTTGCCAATGCTTTTGGTGTTTTGTTCATGAAGCCCTTGCCGACTCCTATGTCCTGAACGGTTTTGCCTAGATTTTCTTCTAGGGTTTTTATGGTGTCAGGTCTTACGTTTAAGTCTTTAATCCAT
Source organism: Saguinus midas (assembly GCA_021498475.1). Lineage (NCBI taxonomy): Eukaryota > Metazoa > Chordata > Mammalia > Primates > Cebidae > Saguinus > Saguinus midas. The sequence goes on along the minus strand of JAKFGQ010000433.1, from coordinate 20,194 downwards.
CTGGAGTTAATTTTAGTGTAAGGTGTCAGAAAGGGGTCCAGTTTCTGCTTTCTGCACATGGCTAGCCAGTTTTCCCAACACCAGTTATTATTTTTATTTTATTTTATTTTTAATTTTTGTTGCACTATAGGTTTGGGGTACATGTGCAGAACGTGCAAGATAGTTGCATAGGTACACACATGGCAGTGTGCTTTGCTGCCTTCCTCCCTTCACCCACACTTGGTATTCATCCCCAGGCCATCCCCCAGGCCCCTGCTGTCCCTCCCCATTTCCCCCAACAGTCCCCAGTGTATAGTAGACCGCCTCTCTGTGTCCATGTGTTCTCATTTTTCTCACCCACCTATGAGTGAGTATATCGTATTTCTTTTTCTGTTCTTGTGTCAGTTTGCTGAGAATGATGTTCTCCAGATTCATCCATGTCCTACAAAGGACACAAACTCATCATTTTGATTGCTGCATAATATTCCATGGTGTATATGTGCCACATTTTCCCAGTCCAGTCTATCATCGATGGGCATTTGGGTTGGTTCCAGGTCCTTGCTATTGTAAACAGTGCTGCAATGAACATTCGTGTGCATGTGTCCTTATAGTAGAACGATTTATAGTCCTTTGGATAGATACCCAGTAATGGGATTGCTGGGTCAAATGGAATTTCTATTTCTAGGTCCCTGAGGAATCGCCACACTATCTTCCACAATGGTTGAACTAATTTACACTCCCACCAACAGTGTAAGAGTGTTCCTATTTCTCCACATCCTCTCCAGCATCTGCTGTCTCCAGATTTTTTAATGATCGCCATTCTGACTGGTGTGAGATGGTATCTCAATGTGGTTTTGATTTGCATCTCTCTAATGATGATGAGCACTTTTTCATATGTTTGTTGGCCTCATGAATGTCTTCTTTTGTAAAGTTTCTGTTCATATCCTTTGCCCATTTTTGAATGGGCTTGTTTGTTTTTTTTCCTGTATATCTGTTTGAGTTCTTTGTAAATTCTGGATATCAGCCCTTTGTCAGATGTGTAAACTGCAAAGATTTTTTCCCATTCTGATGGTTGCCGATTCACTCTAGTGATTGTTTCTTTTGCCGTGCAGAAGCTGTGGAGTTTGATTAGGTCCCATTTGTCTATTTTGGCTTTTGTTGCCAATGCTTTTGGTGTTTTGTTCATGAAGTCCTTGCCTACTCCTATGTCCTGAATGGTTTTGCCTAGATTTTCTTCTAGGGTTTTTATGGTGTCAGGTCTTACGTTTAAGTCTTTAATCCATCTGGAGTTAATTTTAGTGTAAGGTGTCAGGAAGGGGTCCAGTTTCTGCTTTCTGCACATGGCTAGCCAGTTTTCCCAACACCATTTATTAAATAGGGAATCCTTTCCCATTGCCTGTTTTTGTCTGGTTTATCAAAGATAATATGGTTGTAGATATGTTGTGTTGCCTCCGATGCTTCTGTTCTGTTCCATTGGTCTATATCTCTGTTTTGGTACCAGTACCATGCTGTTTTGATTACTGTAGCCTTGTAGTATAGTTTGAAGTCTGGTAGCGTGATGCCTCCCGCTGTGTTCTTTTGCTTAGAATTGACTTGGCTATGCGGGCTCTTTTTGGTTCCATATGAAATTCATGGTGGTTTTCCAGTTCTGTGAAGAAATTCAATGGTAGTTTGATGGGGATAGCATTGATTGTGTAAATTACTTTGGGCAGTATAGCCATTTTCACGATATTGATTCTTCCTAACCACGAACATGGAATGTTTCTCCATCTGTTTGTGTCCTCTCTTATTTCGTTGAGCAGTTGTTTGTAGTTTTCCTTAAAGGGTCCCTTACATTCCTTGAGTTGTATTCCTAGGTATTTTATTTTCTTTGTAGCAATTGTGAATGGCAGTTCGTTCTTGATTTGGTTCTCTTTAAGTCTGTTATTGGTGTATAGGAATGCTTGTGATTTTGAACATTGATTTTATATCCTGAGACTTTGCTGAAGTTGCTTATCAGTTGCAGGAGCTTTTGGGCTGAGGTGATGGGGTCTTCTAGGTATACTATCATGTCGTCTGCAAATAGAGACAATTTGGCTTCCACCTTTCCTATTTGAATACCCTTTATTTCTTTTTCTTGCCTGATTGCTCTGGCTAGAACTTCCAGTACTATGTTGAATAGAAGTGGTGAGAGGGCATCCTTGTCTAGTGCCAGATTTCAAAGGAATGCTTCCAGTTTTGCCCATTAAGTATGATATTGGCTGTTGGTTTGTCATAAATAGCTTTTATTACTTTGAGATATGTTCCATCAATACCAAGTTTATTGAGGATTTTTAGCATAAAGGGCTGTTGAATTTTGTCAAATGCCTTCTCTGCATCAATTGAGATAATCATGTGGTTTTTGTTTTTGCTTCTGTTTATGTGGTGAATTACATTTATAGACTTGCGTATGTTGAACCAGCCTTGCATCCCGGGATGAATCCTACTTGATCATGATGGATAAGTTTTTTAATGTGCTGTTGCAATCGGTTTGCCAGTATTTTATTGAAGATTTTTGCATCTATGTTCATCATGGATATTGGCCTGAAGTTTTCTTTTCTTGTTGAGTCTCTGCCAGGTTTTGGTATCAGGATGATGTTGGTCTCATAAAATGATTTGGGAAGGGTTCCCTCTTTTTGGATTATTTGGAATAGTTTCAGAAGGAATGGTACCAGATCCTCTTTGTGTGTCTGGTAGAATTCAGCTGTGAACCCATCTGGACCTGGGCTTTTTTTGTGTGGTAGGCTCTTAATTGCTGCCTCAACTTCTGACCTTGTTATTGGTCTATTCATAGTTTCGGCTTCCTCCTGGTTTAGGCTTGGGAGGACACAGGCGTCCAGGAATTTATCCATTTCTTCCTGATTTACTAGTTTGTGTGCATAGAGTTGTTTGTAGTATTCTCTGATGATGGTTTGAATTTCTGTGGAATCTGTGGTGATTTCCCCTTTATCGTTTTTTATTGCATCTATTTGGTTGTTCTCTCTTTTCTTTTTTATCAGTCTGGCTAGTGGTCTGTCTATTTTGTTGATCTTTTCAAAAAACCAGCTCTTAGATTTATTGATTTTTTGAAGGGTTTTTCTTGTCTCTATCTCCTTCAGTTCTGCTCTGATCTTAGTTATTTCTTGTCTTCGGCTAGGTTTTGAGCTTTTTTGATCTTGCTCCTCTAGCTCTTTCAATTTTGATGATAGGGTGTCAATTTTGGATCTCTCTCTTCTCATGTGGGCACTTATTGCTATATATTTTCCTCTACAGACTGCTTTAAATGTGTCCCAGAGATTCTGGTACGTTGTGTCTTCATTCTCGTTGGTTTCAAAGAACTTCTTTATTTCTGCCTTCATTTCATTGTTTATCCAATCAACATTCAAGAGCCAGTTGTTCAGTTTCCATGAAGCTGTGCGGTTCTGAGTTATTTTCTGAATTCTGAGTTCCAACTTGATTGCACTATGGTCTGAGAGACTGTTTGTTATGATTTCAGTTGTTTTGCATTTGCTGAGGAGTGCTTTACTTCCAATTATGTGGTCAATTTTGGAGTAGGTGTGATGTGGTGCTGAGAAGAATGTATATTCTGTGGATTTGGGGTGGAGAGTTCTGTAAATGTCTATCAGGTTTGCTTGTTCCAGGTCTGAGTTCAAGTCCTGGATATCCTTGTTAATTTTCTGTCTGGTTGATCTGTCTGCTATTGACAGTGGAGTGTTAAAGTCTCCCACTATTATTGTGTGGGAGTCTAAGTCTCTTGTAAGTCATTAAGAACTTGCCTTATATATCTGGGTGCTCCTACATTGGGTCCATATATATTTAGAATCGTTAGCTCTTCTTGTTGTATCGATCTTTTTACCATTATGTAATGACCTTCTTTGTCCCTTTTGATCTTTGTTGCTTTAAAGTCTATTTTATCAGAGATGAGAATTGCAACTCCTGCTTTTTTGCTCTCCATTTGCTTGGTAAATCTTCCTCCATCCTTTTATTTTGAGCCTTTGTGTATCTTTGCGTGTGAGGTGGGTTTCCTGGATACAGCACACTGATGGGTTTTGGTTTTTATCTAATTTGCCAGTCTGTGTCTTTTGATTGGTGCATTTAGCCCATTTACATTCAGGGTTAATATTGTTATGTGTGAATTTGATACTGCCATTTTGATGCTAGCTGGCTGTTTTGCCCATTGGTTCATGTACATTCTTCATTTTGTTGATGGTCTTTAGCATTTGGTATGCTTTTAGGATGGCTGGAACTGGTTGTTTCTTTCTATGTGTAGTGCCTCTTTCAGGAGCTCTTGTAAAGCAGGCCTAGTGGTGACAAAATCTCTGAGTACTTGCTTGTTCGTGAAGGATTTTATTTTTCCTTCACTTATGAAGCTCAGTTTGGCTGGATATGAAATTCTGGGTTGAAAGTTCTTTTCTTTAAGGATGTTGAATATTGGCCCCACTCTCTTCTGGCTTGTAGAGTCTCTGCCGAGAGATCTGCTGTGAGTCTGATGGGCTTCCTTTGTGGGTGACCTGACCTTTCTCTCTGGCTGCCCTTAGTATTTTCTCCTTCATTTCAACCCTGGTGAATCTGACGATTATGTGCCTTGGGGTTGCTCTTCTTGCAGAGTATCTTTGTGGTGTTCTCTGTATTTCCTGGAGTTGAGTATTGACCTGTCTTGCTAGGTTGGGGAAATTTTCCTGGATAATATCCTGAAGAGTGTTTTCCAGCTTGATTCATTCTCTTCATCACATTCTGGTACACCTATCAAACGTAGGTTGGGTCTCTTCACATAGTCCCACATTTCTTGGAGATTTTGTTCATTCCTTTTGTACTTTTTCTTTAATCTTGGTTTCTCGTTTTATTTCATTGAGTTGATCTTCAACTTCTGATATTCTTTCTTCTGCTTGGTCAATTCGGCTGTTGAAACTTGTGCATGCTTCGTGAAGTTCTCGTGTTGTGTTTTTCAGCTCCTTCAATTCATTCATATTCCTCTCTAAGTTGTCCATTCTTGTTATCAATTCCTCGAATCTTTTTCAAATCTTTTTTCAAGGTTCTTAGTTTCTTTGCACTGGTTTAGTACATGTTCCTTTAGCTCACTGAAGTTTCTCATTATCCACTTTCTGAAGTCTGATTCCGTCATTTCATCACATTCATTCTCCGTCCAGCTTTGTTCCCTTGCTGGTGAGGAGTTTTGGTCCTTTTTTGGAGGTGAGGTGTTTTGGTTTCGGGTGCTTTCCTCCTTTTTGCGCTGGTTTCTTCCCATCTTTATGGATTTATCCGCCTGTCGTCTTAGTAGTTGCTGATTTTTCAATTGGGTCTCTGTGTGGACGCTGAGATTGTTGATGATGAAGTATTTCTGTTACTTAGTTTTCCCTCTAATGGTCTATCCCTCTGCTGTATGAGTGCTGAGGTCCACCCAGGCCCTGCTTGTCTGGGGTATACCTGCAGCAGCTGAACAGTGAGGATGATACCAGTTTCTTCTTCTGCTGTCCTTGTTCCAGAATGATGCCAGCCAAATGTCAGTCTGATTAGTCCTTTCTGGGGTGACTCCTTGGATATACAGGGGTCAGGAGCTGCTTGAGGAGACAGTCTGTGCTTTATAGGAGCTCCAGTGCTGAGCTGTGAGCTCCGTTGTTCATTCAGGGTTGTTGGGAGGTTGTTTATGTCTGCTGCAATAGAACTCATAAAACACCACCCTTTTTTCCCCCCTTAGATGCTCTGTCTCAGGGAGTTGGGGCTTTCTTTATGAGTATCTGTTGCACTGTCCTGCCCCACTAGGTGGCAGTCTATTCACTATTTGCCTGCGGGGCTCTGACCTGCTAGCGGGTCCCCCTGTTGCTGCTGGGCTCCCTTCTGCTGTAGAGCATGGAGTCTCTCTGTTATGGCAGGTTGCCTCGGCATGAGGCTGCAGTCCTGGGCGGTACTTCAGTGGGGTGGACTCGTCATCAGCAATGGTGGACGCCCCTCCCCCACCGGGCTGCACCATCCTAGATGCTGGCAGCAAACTCTCAGCCCCAAGCACCTCCAGTCGCTGCGCTCTCCGTGTGTGGGACCCCAGCGATCACCCAGCTCCTGCCTCAGAGTCCATCCTCTCTCTCTCTCTTCCTCTCCCCAAGCTGAAGGTCGACTCTCTCCCACTGGCGCCCAGTAGCCTGATAGGGCACTGGGATCCATGATCTCCGTGCTGCCCACTCAGATCACGATTCCCAGGAAACTCCTGGTCTGGCTCATTGTCCAAGTCCCTCAATCAGATCAGATGGCCAATCTGCCCTTCAAATCTCAGATTGCCGGTTTAACAGGGCACCCAGACCAGTGAGTTCCACGTCCACTGAGGCACTGGGGTGAGGCGGCGGCGAGCCAGCTTAACGGCTCCACGTGTCTCTCCCACCTGGGACTTTCAGCTCTGTGGGCATAAAGGCATCCGAGAATAGCTGGGACTCACCCTCTGCCTTCACTGAGAGCTGCAATCCTGAGTCACCTCTGACGCCATCTTGCCTCCTTCTGTGGAATCTCTCTGAAATATTTCTTCATAGGTCTGTATTATTCAGTGAGGCTCTGAATGAGTGGCCATATGAAATAGACTCCTGACTACTCCACAGGTGTGCATTATTCAGTAAGGCTCTGAATGAGTGGCCATATAAAATAGACTCCTGACTGTCACCCAGGTGTGTATTATTCAGTGAGGCTCTGAATGAGTGGCCATATGAAATAGACTCCTGACTGTCACCCAGGTGTGTATTATTCAGTGAGGCTCTGAATGAGTGGCCATATGAAATAGACTCCTGACTGTCACCCAGGTGTGTATTATTCACTGAGGCTCTGAATGAGTGGCCATATGAAATAGACTCCTGACTGTCACCCAGGTGTGTATTATTCAGTGAGGCTCTGAATGAGTGGCCATATGAAATAGACTCCTGACTGTCACCCAGGTGTGTATTATTCACTGAGGCTCTGAATGAGTGGCCATATGAAATAGACTCCTGACTACTCCACAGGTGTTCATTATTCACTGATTCTCTGAGTGGCCATATAAAATAGACTCCTGACTGTCACCCAGGTGTGTATTATTCACTGAGGCTCTGAATGAGTGGCCATATGAAATAGACTCCTGACTGTCACCCAGGTGTGTATTATTCAGTGAGGCTCTGAATGAGTGGCCATATGAAATAGACTCCTGACTACTCCACAGGTGTGCATTATTCAGTGAGGCTCTGAATGAGTGGCCATATGAAATAGACTCCTGACTGTCACCCAGGTGTGTATTATTCAGTGAGGCTCTGAATGAGTGGCCATATGAAATAGACTCCTGACTACTCCACAGGTGTGCATTATTCAGTAAGGCTCTGAATGAGTGGCCATATGAAATAGACTCCTGACTGTCACCCAGGTGTGTATTATTCACTGAGGCTCTGAATGAGTGGCCATATAAAATAGTCACCTGAATATTCCACAGGTGTGTATTATTTAATGTGACTTTAAGTCAGATTAGGAAATAGATCCCTTAGTATTTCAAGGTGTGTATTATTGACTGAGACACTGATTATGGGCATATGGAATAGACTCACTATTATTCAAAGTTGTTCATTACAACAGTTTTGATTTTGTGCCATACAAAATAGACCAGTGTCTGTTCCATAGGTGTATTATTTACTGAGTTCTAAAAAGATTAATGAAGAAGACTTTAACTCTTTCCAGGTGTTAGTCTGAATGAGACTGAATAAGTCTAAGAAGAAACCCTGTCTATTCCCAAGGTGTGCATTATATACAGAGTTTCTTCAATGTGTGAAGTAGACAATAGACAATTTCACAGGTGTGTATTATTCACTGAGGCCTGAACGAGTGGCATATGAAAGAGACCTATATATATATATATATATATATATTATTATATTTATTTATATATATATATTTTAATATATATTATATATATTATATTATTCACTGAAACACTGATGTGGTCATATGAATAGAGTCGATTGCTCACAGGTGTGTTATTCAGACTGAATCACCACGAGATTCAGCTGAGCCAGTCTCTCAACCCTGAGCATCATGATGCTTGTCTGATGAGGGTAAGAGCTGAGCCCAATCACTGGCTCCCTGTCAGAATGTCTCTCTTCTTAATTTGAAGATTGACTCTCACTGCGCCCCAGGAGCCTGCTGATACGCTATCTGCATTCCTTATTCTGATCAAGTCATGGTTCCTGAGGAATCTCCTGCTCTGTCTCACTGTCCAAGTGTTTTAATGATGGATATGTCACTGACCTCCAAATCACAGATTGCCAGTTTAACAGGGCAATGTGCATTTTGATTGCTGCACTGAGCGTGAAACCGGTGAGAAACAGGAGTCTGTCCTGTGTTTACACCTGGGAATTTTTCCTTTGTGGACAACAAAGGCCCATGTGAGAATGTGGCTGGACCCATCTGGTGCCTTCATCTGAGAGATGCAATCCTGAGTTGTATCTAGTGCCATCTGAAACCAGCAAAACAAGTAATTGAAATAATTTCCTGTTTAATAAATGGTGTTGCATTCCACAGGCAGAAAGCAGAAACTGATTCTGACACCTACACTAAAATTAACTCCAGATGAATGAGGATTTAAATGAAGTCCTGGCACCATAAAAACCCTAGAGTCTAGGCACCATTCAGGACATGAGTGTAATAAGACTTCATGTCACTATTGGCAACAAATATCAAAATAGATAAACAGGACTAATCAAACTCCACAAATTTGCATTGGTAGCAGGAAACACCACCAGGTGAACCGGGCACTCACAGAATGGATATCTTTAGTTTACACATCTGACAAAGGGGTGATATTCAGAATTTACAAAGAACTTAAACAGATTTACAGATAAAATAAGCCCATTCAAAAAGGCAGTATGAACAGACACTTTTAAAAGTAGACATACATGAGGCAAACAAACACATGAAAAATTCTTATCATCACTGGTCATTAGAGATGCAAATCAAAACCACATTAAGATACCATATCACGCCGGTTAGAATGGTGATCATTTCTGAGACAACAGATGCTGGAGGATGTGGAGAAATAGAACACTCTTACACTGTTGGTTGAGTGTAAATTAGTTCAACCATTGTGGAAGAGAATGTGGCGATTTTTCAAGGATCTAGAAATAGATATTTCTTTTCAGCTAATCTGCATTACTATATCCAAAGGACTATAAATGCTGTCTACTGACACATGACACATGTTCATTGCAGCACTGTTTACAAGAGCAAAGACCTGAACCAACCCAAATGCCCATCGATGTTAGACTCGTTTGGGAAAATGTGTGACATATACACCATGGAATATTATGCAGCAATCAAATGATGAGTTTTGTCCTTTGTAAGGACATGGATGAATCTGGAGAACATCATTCTCACACTGACACAAGAACAGGGAATCCGCATATTCTTGCTCATAGGCGGGTGAGTGAGAACACATGGACACAGGATCTACTCACTGCACAGGTCTATTGGAGTGATGGGGAACATAGAGCTAATAGACTAGAAATGCCAAGTGTGGTTGAAGGGAGAAAGAGCCAAACACACTGCCATGTGTGTACCTATGCAACTATCTTGCACGTTCTGCATGTGTCTCCAAAACCTGTTTAAAAATATTCTCCTGCTATTTTTCAATGGCATGAAAACACTAGTACTAACCACATGAAATGACTGTGATATTCTTCACATGTGCATTATTCAGTGAGGCTCTGAATGAGTGGCCATATGAAATAGACTCCTGACTGTCACACAGGTGTGTATCATTCAGGAGGTGCTTAATTTGTGGCTATCTTAAATAGGGTCCTGACTACTCCACAGGTGTTTATTATTCACTGAGGCTCTGAATGAGTGGCCATATGAAATAGACTCCTGACTCTTCCCCATTGTGCAATTTAGTAAGGCAGAGTGTTCTATAAGAAAAGATTCGGTGTGTCATTCAGTTACTGAATCAGTGGTCACATGAAACAGGATTCTGACATTACCGGTATGCATTATTCAGTGAGGCACTGAATGAGTGGCCATATAAAATAGACACCTGACTATTCCACAGGTGTGCATTATTCACTGATTCTCTGAGTGGCCATATGAAATAGACTCCAGACTATATCATAAGTGTATAATATTCGGTGAGGCTGTGAAAGAGTGGCCACATGAAACAGACTTTATTACTCATGTGTTATTCACTGATTGTCTGAATAAGTAGCCATTTGATATGGACTCCTAATTATTCTCCATGTGTGCATTATTTAAACAGGTTCTGCATGAGTGCATACCAAATAGACTCCTGACACTTTCCCAGGTGTGTATTCTTCAGGCAGAATGAGAGATCATATGAAATAGACTCCTGACTATCACCCAGGTGTGTATTATTCAGTGAGGCACTGAATGAGTGGCCATATGAAATAGACTCCTGACTACTCCACAGGTGTTTATTATTCACTGAAGCTCTAAATGAGAGGCCATATAAAATAGTCACCTGACTATTCCCCAGGTGTGCATTATTTAGTAAGGCTCTGAATGATTGGCAGTATGGAATAGAATCCTGATGATTCCCAGGTGTGTATCATTCAGTGAGGCACTGAATGAGGCCATATAGAGATCAAGACTATTACCCTGGTGTGCATTATTCACTGAGGCTCTAAATGAGTGGCTATATAAAGAAGACTCTTAACTCTTTTCCAGGTGTGTATTATTGAATGAGACTGAATAATTGGGCATAAAAGAGACTCCTGTCTATTGCCAGGTGTGCATTATTCAGAGACTCTGAATGTGTAGCCAAATAGACTCCTGACTGTCACCCAGGTGTGTATCATTCAGGGAGGTACTTAATTTGTGCTATATTAAATAGGGTCATGACTACTCCACAGGTGTGTTATTCACTGAAGCTCAGAATGAGGCCATATGAAATAGACTATTGCCCCTTGTGCATTATTCAGTAATGCTGAGAAGTGGCCATGATGGACTCTGACTATTCCCCAGGTGTGTATTATTCACTGAGGCTCTGAATGAGTGGCCATATGAAATAGACTCCTGACTATTCCACAGGTGTGCATTATTCAGTGAGGCACTGAATGAGTGGCCATATGAAATAGACTCCTGACTATTCCCCAGGTGTGCATTATTCAGTGAGGCTCTGAATGAGTGGCCATATGAAATAGACTCCTGACTATTCCACAGGTGTGTATTATTCACTGAGGCTCTGAATGAGTGGCTATATAAAGAAGACTCTTAACTCTTTTCCAGGTGTGTATTATTCACTGAATCTCTGAATGAGAGGCCATATAAAATAGTCACCTGACTATTCCACAGGTGTGCATTATTTAGTAAGGCTCTGAATGAGTGGCCATATGAAATAGACTCCTGACACTTTCCCAGGTGTGTATTATTCAGTGAGGCTCTGAATGAGTGGCCATATGAAATAGACTCCTGACTACTCCACAGGTGTTTATTATTCACTGAATCTCTGAATGAGAGGCCATATGAAATAGACTCCTGACTATCACCCAGGTGTGTATTATTCACTGAGGCTCTGAATGAGTGGCCATAAAATAGACTCCTGACTATTCCACAGGTGTGTATTATTCAGTGAGGCTCTGAATGAGTGGCCATATGAAATAGACTCCTGACTATCACCCAGGTGTGTATTATTCACTGAGGCTCTGAATGAGTGGCCACATGAAATAGACTCCTGACTATTCCACAGGTGTGTATTATTCAGTGAGGCTCTGAATGAGTGGCCATACAAAATAGACCAGTGTCTGTTCCACAGGTGTGTATTATTCACTGAGGCTCTAAATGAGTGGCTATATAAAGAAGACTCTTAACTCTTTTCCAGGTGTGTATTCACTGAATAAGTGAGCCTAAAAAGAGACTCCTGTCTATTCCCAGGTGTGCATTATTCAGTGAGGCTCTGAATGAGTGGCCATATGAAATAGACTCCTGACACTTTCCAGGTGTGTATTATTCACTGAGGCCCTGAATGAGGCCATATGAAATAGACTCTGACTATTCCACAGGTGTGTATTATTCACTGAATCTCTGAATGAGAGGCCATATGAAATAGACTCCTGACTACTCCACAGGTGTGTATTATTCACTGAATCTCTGAATGAGAGGCCATATGAAATAGACTAGTGATTATTCTTCATGTGCATTATTCAAACAGGTTCTGCATGAGTGTGCATACCAAATAGACTCCTGACTGTCACAGGTGTGTATCATTCAGGAGGTGCTTAATTTGTGGCTATCTTAAATAGGGTCCTGACTACTCCACAGGTGTATTATTCACTGAGGCTCTGAATGAGTGGCCATATGAAATAGACTCCTGACTCCCATTGTGCATTATTTAGTAAGGCTCTGAATGAGTGGCCATATGAAATAGACTCCTGACTATTCCACAGGTGTGTATTATTCAGTGAGGCTCTGAATGAGTGGCCACATGAAATAGACTCCTGTCTATTCCCAGGTGTGCATTATTCAGTGAGGCTCTGAGTAATATAAAATACTTCACAGAGTATTCTCATGTGCATTATTCACTGATTCTCTGAGTGGCCATATGAAATAGACTCTGACTATTCCACAGGTGTGTATTATTCACTGAGGCTCTGAATGAGTGGCCACATGAAATAGACTCTGACTATTCCACAGGTGTGTTATTCACTGATTGTCTGAATCAGTAGCCATATGACATGGACTCTAATTATTCTCCATGTGTGCATTATTCAAACAGGTTCTGCATGAGTGTGCATACCAAATAGACTCCTGACACTTTCCAGGTGTGTATTCTTCAGTTATTCCCAGAATGAGATCATATGAAATAGACTCCTGACTGTCACCCAGGTGTGTATCATTCAGAGGCACTTAATTTGTGGCTATCTTAAATAGGGTCCTGACTACTCCACAGGTGTGTTATTCACTGAATCTCTGAATGAGAGGCCATATGAAATAGACTCCTGACTTTTCCCATTGTGCATTATTCAGTAAGGCTCTGAATGAGTGTTTATGAATAGAATCTGAATTCCTGGTGTGTGTCATTCAGTGAGATACTGAATCAGTGGTCACATGAAACAGGATCCTATTACCGTGGTATGCATTATTCACTGAGGCTCTGAGTGGCCATATAAATAGACTAATATTCAGAGTATCTCATGTGTGCATTATTCACTGAATGAGTGGCCACATGAAATAGACCATATTATAAGTGTATAATATTTGAGGCTGAATGAGTGGCCATATGAAATAGACTCCTGGCTACTCCACAGGTGTGCATTATTCACTGATTGTCTGAATGAGTAGCCATATGACATAGACTCTAATTATTCTCCATGTGTGCATTATTCAAACAGGTTCTGCATGAGTGTGCATACCAAATAGACTCCTGACACTTTCCAGGTGTGTATTCTTCAGTTATTCCCAGAATGAGATCATATGAAATAGACTCCTGGCTACTCCACAGGTGTGCATTATTCACTGAGGCTCATAATGAGTGTTTATATTAAATAGAATCCTGACTATTCCACAGGTGTGCATTATTCACTGAGGCTCTGAATGAGTGGCCATATAAAATAGTCACCTGACTATTGGTGAATTATTCAATAAGGCTCTGAATGATTGGCAGTATGGAATAGAATCCTGACTATTCCACAGGTGTGCATTATTCAGTGAGGCACTGAATGAGCGGCTATATGAGAGAGTTCAGACTATTACCCTGGTGTGCATTATTCATTGAGGATCTAAATATGGCTATATAAGGTTAACTCTTCTACAGGTGTGTATTATTGAATGAGACTCTGAATAAGTGCATAAAAAAGAGACTCCTGTCTATTGCCCAGGTGTGCATTATTCACTGAGGCTCATAATGAGTGTTTATATTAAATAGAATCCTGACTATTCCACAGGTGTGTATTATTCACTGAGGCTCATAATGAGTGTTTATATTAAATAGAATCCTGACTATTCCACAGGTGTGTATTATTCACTGAGGCTCTGAATGAGTGGCCATATGAAATAGACTCCTGACTATTGCCCCTTGTGCATTATTCAGTAAGGCTCTGAATGAATGGTCTATGGAACAGAATCCTGACTATTCCACAGGTGTGCATTATTCACTGAGGCTCATAATGAGTGTTTATATTAAATAGAATCCTGACTATTCCACAGGTGTGCATTATTCACTGATTCTCTGAGTGGCCATATGAATAGGCTCCTGACAATTTCACAGTATTATTCTTGCTTTCTAATGACTCACAATATAAATAGACTCAGTGTGTATATTACAGTGTAATATTACATGAGTGTGTAATATTCAGGAATCTATGAATTGGGGGGTAATATGAATTAGTATCCTAAGTATTTCACAGACATGAGTGATTCACTGAGGCTCATAATGAGTGTTTATATTAAATAGAATCCTGACTATTTCCAAGCTGTGTATCACTCAGTGAGGCTCTGAATGATTCGCCATATGAGAAAGGATCCTGAGTACTCAACAGCTGTGAATTATTCACTGAGCCTCTGAATGAGTGGCCATGTGAAATACACCCCTGACTTTTTCAGTTGTGTACTATTTAGTGAGGCTCCAAATGAGTGGCCATATAAAACAGACCCCTCAGTACTCGAAAGACGTGCATTATTCACTGAGGGGCTGAATGAGAGTGCATAAGCAATAGACTCCTGATTATTACCTTGGTGTGCATGATTCACTGAGGCTCCGAATATTTGGCCATTTGGAATGGATTCCTCACAATTCCATAGGTGTGTGTTATTCACAGAGTCTCTGAATGCATTGCCATTCCAAATAGACTCTTGAGAATTCTCCAGGTGTGCACTATTCAGTGAGGCTCTGAATGAGTGGCCACATGAAACACACTCCCCAATGTTTTCTAGGTGTGTATTATTCACTGAGGCTCTGAAAGAGTGACCAAATAAAATAGATTCCTGACTATTCCACAGGTGTGCATTATTCAGTGAGGCACTCATTGAGTGTCCATATAAAACTATCCTGACCATTCCCCAGGTGTGTACCACTCAGTAAGGTACTCAGAGAGTGGCCATAAAATAGATTCTTGACTATTCCCCAGGTGTGTATTATTCATTGAGGCTCTGAATGAGTGGCCATATGAAATAGACTCCTGACTATTTCACAGGTGCATATTATCCACTGAGGCTAAGAATGAGTGTCCAAATGAAATAGACTCCTGGCTACTCCACAGGTGTGCATTATTCACTGAGGCTCTGAATGAATATCCATCGAAATAGACTCCAAATTATTCTCCAGGTGTGTATTATTCAGTGAGGCTCTAAATATGTGGCCATATTAATTAGATTCCTTACTATCACACGGGTGTGTATTATACACTGAGGCTCTGAATATGTGTCTACATGAAATAGACTCCTGACTACTCCACATTATTCAGTGAGGCACTGAATGAGTGGCCATAAAATAGATTCCTGACTATTCCACAGGTGTGCATTATTCAGTGAGGCTCTGAATGAGTGGCCATATGAAATAGACTCCTGACTATTTCCAGGTGTGTACATTCAGTGAGGCTCTGAATGAGTGGCCATAAAATAGATTCCTGACTATTCCACAGGTGTGCATTATTCAGTAATTCTCTGAATGAGTGGCCATAAAATAGATTCCTGACTATTCCACAGGTGTGCATTATTCAGTGAGGCTCTGAATGAGTGGCCATAAAATAGATTCCTGACTATTCCACAGGTGTGCATTATTCACTGAGGCTCTGAATGAGTGGCCATATGAAATAGACTCCTGGCTACTCCACAGGTGTGCATTATTCACTGAGGCTCTGAATGAGTGGCCATAAAATAGATTCCTGACTATTCCACAGGTGTGTATTATTCACTGAGGCTCTGAATGAGTGGCCATAAAATAGATTCCTGACTATTCCACAGGTGTGTATTATTCACTGAGGCTCTGAATGAGTGGCCATATGAAATAGAGTCTATTTTACTCATGTGTATTTGAATTCTCTAAAGAATCTTAAGCACCAATAAAAAACACAGACTGGCAAATTGGATAAAAAACCAAAAACCATCGGTGTGCTGTAGGAAATCACACGCAAAGATACACAAGGCTCATATGATGGAGGAAGATTTACCAAGCAAATGAGCAAAAACAGGAGTTGCAATTCTGTCTCTGATAATGACTTTAAAGCAACAAAGATCAAAGGAAGGTATTACATAATGGTAAAAGGATCGATACAACAAGAAGAGCTAACAATTCTAAATATATATGGACCCAATGCAGGAGCACCCAGATATAAGGCAAGTTCTTAGTGACTTACACTTGACTCACACAATAATGTGAGACTTTAACACTCCACTGTCAATGAACAGATCAACCAGACAAAAATTAACAAGGATATGACTTGAACTCAGACCTGAACAAGCAAACCCACATGAAATTTACAGAACTCTCCACCCCAAATCCACAAAATATACATTCTTCTCAGCACCATCACACCTACTCAAAATTGACCACATAATTGGAAGTGCACTCCTCAGCAAATGCAAACTACTGAAATCATAACAAACAGCTCTCAGACATAGTGCAATCAAGTTGAACTCAGAATTTGAAAATAACTCAGAACCGCACAGCTTCATGGAAACTGAACACCTGGCTCTGAATGTTGATTGGATAAACAATGAAATGAAGGCAGAAATGAGTTCTGAAACCAACGAAAATAGACACGTGAGAATCTCTGGACACATTTAAAGCAGTCTGTGGAAAATATATCAATAAGTGCCCACATGAGAAGAGTGAGAGATCAAAATTGACACTATCATCAAAATTGAAAGAGCTGAGGAGCAAGATAAAAGCTCAAAACCCTGAAGACAGAAAAACTGATCAGAGCAGAACTGAAGGAGATAGAGACAAAAACCCTTCAAAAATCAATAAATCTAAGAGCTGGTTTTTGAAAAGATCAACAAAATAGAGACCACTAGCCAGACTGATAAAGAAAAGAGAACAACCAAATGATGCAATAAAAAACGATAAGATCACAGATTCACAGAAATTCAAACCATCATGAGAATACTACAAACAACTCTATGCATAAACTAGTAAATCAGGAAAATGGATAAATTCCTGATGCCTGTGTCCTCCAAGCCTAAACCAGGAGGAAGTGAAACTATGAATAGACCAATAGGTCTGATGGCAGCAATTAAGAGCCTACCACACAAAAAAGCCCAGGTCCAGATGGGTTCACAGCTGAATTCTACCAGAAACACAAAAAGGATCTGGTACCATTCCTTCTGAAACTATTCCAAATAATCCAAAAAGAACCCTTCCCAAATCATTTTATGAGACCAACATCATCCTGATACCAAAACCTGCAGAGACTCAACAAGAAAAGAAAACTCAGGCCAATATCCATGATGAACATAGATGCAAAAATCTTCAATAAAATACTGGCAAACATTGCAACAGCACATTAAAACTTATCCATCATGATCAAGTAGATTCATCAGATGCAAGGCTGGTTCAACACAAGTCTATAAATGTAATTCATATAAACAGAACAAAACAAAAACCACATGATTATCTCAATTGAGCAGAAGGCATTTGACAAAATTCAACAGCTTTATGCTAAAAACCCTCAATAAACTTGTATTGATGGAACATATCTCAAAGTAATAAAGCTATTTATGACAAACCAACAGCCATATCATACTTAATGGCAAAAACTGGAAGCATTCCCTTTGAAATGGCACTAGACAAGGATATCTCTCTTCTATTCAACATAGTACTGGAAGTTCTAGCCAGAGCAATCAGGCAAGAAAGAAATAAAGGTATTCAATAGAAAGTGGAAGCCTGTCTCTATTTGCAGACGACATAGTATACCTAGACCCCATCACCTCAGCCCAGCTCCTGCAACTGATAAGCAACTTCAGCAAAGTCTCAGGATATAAAATCAATGTTCAAAAATCACAAGCATTCCTATACACCAATAAGAAAAAGAGTGAACGAACTGCCATTCACAATTGCTACAAAATAAAATACCTGACAACTCACTAGGAATGTGGGACCTCTTTAGGAAACTGATGCTCAACAAATGAGACACAAACAGATGGAAATATTCCATGTTCATTGGTTAGGAAGAATCAATAGAGTGAAATACTGCCCAAAGTAATTTACACATCAATGCTATCCCCATAAACTACCATTGAATTTCTTCACAGAACTGAAAAACCACCATGAATTTCATGGAACCAAAAAGCCCATGCCAAGTCAATTCTAAGCAAAAAAGAACACAGCAGAGGCATCCATCAGACTTCAAACTATACTAGGCTACAGTAATCAAAACAGCATGGTACTGGTACCAAAACAGAGATATAGACCAATGGAACAGAACAGAAGCATGAGGCAACACAACATCTACACATATTATCTTTGATAAACCAGAAAAACAGCAATGAAAGATTCCTATTTGTAAATATTCTGACTGGCTAGCCATGTATGAAAGCAAACTGATTCTGACTGCTAAAATTAACTCCAGATGGATTAAAGACTTAAACGTAAGACCTGACATCATAAAAACCCTGAAAATCTCAAAACCATTCAGGACATAGGAGTAGCAAGGACTTCATGAAAAACACCAAAAGCATTGGCAACAAAAGCCAAAATAGACAAATGGGACCTAATCAAACTCACAGCTTCTGCACGGCAAAACAGTCACTAGAGTGAATGGTCCATCAGAATGGGAAAAATCTTTGTTTACACATGACAAAGGCTGATATCCAGAATTTACAAACAACTCAAACAGATTTGAAAAAAACAAACAAGCCATTCAAATGGGCATGGATATGACAGACACTTTCAAAGACATACATGAGGCCAACAAACATATGAAAAATGCTCATCATCACTGGTCATTAGAGATGCAAATCAAAACCATTGAGATATCCAGTTAGAATGGATCATTAAAAATCTGGAATGATGCTGGAGGATATGGAGAAATAGACACTCTTACACTGTTGGTATGTAAATTAGTTCAACCATTGTGGAAGACAGTGGCGATTCCTCAGGGACCTATAGAAATTCCATTTGATCCATTACTGTGTATATATCAAGACTATAAATCGTTCTACTATAAGGACACATACACGAATTTCATTGCAGTGTTTGTGTAAAGACCTGGAACCCAAATGCCCATGATGATAGACTGGACTGGAAAATGCACATATACACCATGGAATATTATGCAGCAATCAAAATGATGAGTTTGTGTCCTAAGGACATGGATGAATCTGGAGAACATCATTCTCAACAAACTGACACAAGAACAGAAAAAATACAGTATACTCACTCATGGTGGTGAAAATAGAACACATGGACACAGAGGCGGTCTACTATACACTGGGGTCTATTCAATGGAGGGACAGCCCAAGATAGCCTGGGGATGAATACCAAGTGTGGTGAAGGGAGGAAATAAAACACTGCCAGTGTGTACCTATGCAACTATCTTGCCGTTCTGCACATGTACCCCAAATGTATATTAAAAAAAAAATCAAAAAGAAATAGACTGTAATTATTCTTCAGCATTATTAAGGTTCTGTATGAGTGTCCATATCAAATGGACTCCTGACTGTCAAACAGGTGTGTATTATTCAGGAGGTGCTGAATTGTGGCTATCTTAAATAGTGTCTGACTCCAGGTGTTTATTCACTGAATCTATGAGAGCCATTTGAAATAGACTCCTGACTCTTCCCTTGTGCATTATTTAGTGAGGCTCTGAAAGAGTGATCTATGGAATAGAATCTGAAGATTCCTGTGTGTATCATTCAGAGAGTTACTGAATCAGTGGTCATAAAACAGGATCCTGACTATTACCTGGTATGCATTATTCACTGTGGCTCTGAGTGCCCATGTAATGTGACTCAAATATTCAGGTATTCCTCATGTGTGTATATTCACTGATTCTCTGAATTGGCCATGAAATAGACTTAGATTCTGTATAGGTGTATAATATTCTGAGGCTGTGAAGAGTGGACATGACAGAATTATGACTAAATATGTGCATTATTCACTGATTGAGTAAGTAGTCATATGACTCCTAATTATTCTCCATGTGCATTATTCAACAGGTTCTGCATGAGTGTGCATACCAAATAGACTCCTGACACTTTCCCAGGTGTGTATTTTCAGTTATTCCCAGAAAAATCATATGAAATAGAATCTGACTATCACCCAGGTGTGTATTATTAG
>JAKFGQ010000432.1:0-24702 GCA_021498475.1 Saguinus midas | reverse complement strand
CTTCAAGTAGCTGGGTTGCAGGTGTCCACACCACCAGGTCCAACTAACTTTCTATTTTAGTTTTCTGTACCTCCAATCTATCTTTATTTGATTTCCACAAAGCAGTCAATACGTAGAAATAAAATACAAAAGCTGCACACCTGTGGTGTCATTTTATGCTACAAACACGCCGCCTTTTGTGTAGCATCCCAATTTTAGTGTAGGTGCTGCGAAGCGAGTACATGCCAAGCCCAGCTCAGCTTTTTATGTTTTTTTTTTTTTATAGGAGCTGGCTATGCTGTGTTCTTCGAGGCCAGTCTCGAACCTGTGACCTCACGATCTGCCTGCCTCGGCATTCTTTTGTGCTGGGACTACAGGCTTGAGCCACGGAGCCAAACCCAAATTGTCTTTTGTTTTAAAGACGGTTTCACCATTTTGGTCGGCGGGTCTCAAAGCGCAACTTCTCGTGATCCGCCCGCCTTGATTTTTGAGGCGACTGAATTACAGGCTGCCGTGAGCCACCGTGCGGGCTGTTATAATGTATTGTTAAATAAGAAATCAGAGACTCTGCGGGCTGCCACTCACAAGCAATCTAAGCACTTTGAAAGGCCGAGGTGGGCGGGTTTCCTGAGGTCACGAGTTCGAGGTCAGCCTGTGCATTCTGGTGAAAACCCACCTCACATAATAAAAGAGAAAATAAAAGAAAGGTAATCAGACTGATGAGTGTGCAATTGAAACAAAACGAGGTGCCCGGAGACTCCACCTTAAGAAACGCCTTTTTTATTACGTGCAGTTTCCCTCTTGTCACCAAGGCTGGACTGCAACAGTGCGATTTTTGCTTATTGAAACACCTGCCTTTTACGTTCAAGTGATTGTCATCCAAATGCCATTCAAGTAGCTGGGGTTGCAGGTGTCCACACCACCAGGTCCAACTAACTTTCTATTTTAATTTTTCTGTACCTCCAAACTATCTTTCTTTGATTTCCACAAAGCAGTCAATACGTAGAAATAAAATGCGAAAAGCTGCACACCTGTGGTGTCATTTTAATGCTACAAACACGCCGCCCTTTTGTGACGCATCCCAATTTTAGTGTAGGTGCTGCCGAAGCGAGTACATGCCAAGCCCAGCTCAGCTTTTTTTTCTTTTATTTTTTATAGGGAGCTGGCTACGCTGTGTTCTTCGAGGCCAGTCTCGAACCTGTGACCTCACGATCTGACTTCCTCGGCATTCTTTTGTGCTTGGACTACAGGCTTGAGCCACGGAGCCAAACCCAAATTGTCTTTTGTTTTAAAGACGGTTTCACCATTTTGGTCGGCGGGTCTCAAAGCAACTTCTCGTGATCCGCCCGCCTTGATTTTTGAGGCGACTGAATTACAGGCTGCCGTGAGCCACCGTGCCGGGCTTTTATGTTGTATTGTTAAATAAGAAATCAGAGAGACTCTGCGGGGCGCTGCCACTCACGCAAGCAATCTAAGCACTTTGAAAGGCCGAAGTGGGCGGGATTCCTGAGGTCACGAGTTCGAGGTCAGAATGTGCATTCCGGTGAAAACCCACCTCACATAATAAAAGAGAAAATAAAAGAAAGGTAATCAGACTGATGAGTGTATGCAATCGAAACAAAATGATGTTCCCGGAGACTCCACCTTAAGAAACGCCTTTCTTTATTACGTGCAGTTTCCTCTTGTCACCAAGGCTGGGGTGCAACAGTGCGATCTTTGCTTATTGCAACACCTGCCGTTTTAGTTCAAGAGATTGTCATCCCAATGCCGTTCAAGTAGCTGGGGTTGCAGGCGTCCAAACCACCAGGTCCAACTAACTTTCTATTTTAGTTTTCTGTACCTCCAATCTATCTTTATTTGATTTCCACAAAGCAGTCAATACGTAGAAATAAAATACGAAAAGCTGCACACCTGTGGTGTCATTTTATGCTACAAACACGCCGCCTTTTGTGTAGCATCCCAATTTTAGTGTAGGTGCTGCGAAGCGAGTACATGCCAAGCCCAGATCAGCTTTTTATGTTTTTTTGTTTGTTTGTTTTTTATACGGAGCTGGCTATGCTGTGTTTTTGGAGGCCAGTCTCGAGTCTGTGACCTCACGATCTGCCTGCCTCGACATTCTTTTGTGCTGGGACTACAGGCTTGAGCCACGGAGCCAAACCCAAATTGTCTTTTGTTTTAAAGACGGTTTCACCATTTTGGTCGGGCGGGTCTCAAAGCGCAACTTCGTGATCCGCCCGCCTTGATTTTTGAGGCGACTCAATTACAGGCTGCCGTGAGCCACCGTGCCGGGCTGTTATAATGTATTGTTAAAAGAAATCAGAGAGACTCTGCGGGCGCTGCCACTCACAAGCAATCTAAGCAATTTGAAAGGCCGAGGTGGGCGGGTTTCCTGAGGTCGCGAGTTCGAGGTCAGCCTGTGCATTCTGGTGAAAACCCACCTCACATAATAAAAGAGAAAAAAAAGAAAGCTAATCAGACTGATGTGTGTGTGCAATTAAAACAAAGCGAGGTGCCCGGATACTCCACCTTCAGAACAGCCTTTTTGATTACGTACAGTTTCCCTCTTGTCACCAAGGCTGGACTGCAACAGTGCGATTTTGCTTATTGAAACACTTGCCTTTTACGTTCAAGTGATTGTCATCCAAATGCCGTTCAAGTAGCTGGGGTTGCAGGTGTCCACACCACCAGGTCCAACTAACTTTCTATTTTAATTTTTCTGTACCTCCAATCTATCTTTGTTTGATTTCCACAAAGCAGTCAATACGTAGAAATAAAATACGAAAAGCTGCACACCTGTGGTGTCATTTTACGCTATGAACACGCCGCCATTTTGTGTAGCATCCCAATTTTAGTGTAGGTGCTGCCGAAGCGAGTACATGCCAAGCCCAGCTCAGCTTTTTTATGTTTTCTGTTTTTTTTTTTTTATAGGGAGCTGGCTATGCTGTGTTCTTCGAGGCCAGTCTCGAACCTGTGACCTCACGATCTGCCTTCCTCGGCATTCTTTTGTGCTGGGACTACAGGCTTGAGCCGCGGAGCCAAACCCAAATTGTCTTTTGTTTTAAAGACGCGGTTTCACCATTTTGGTCAGGCGGGTCTCGAAAGCGCAACTTCTCGTGATCCGCCCGCCTTGATTTTTGAGGCGACTCAATTACAGGCTGCCGTGAGCCACCGTGCCGGGCTGTTATAATTTATTGTTAAATAAGAAATCAGAGAGACTCTGCGGGCGCTGCCACTCACACAAGAAATCTAAGCAATTTGAAAGGCCGAGGTGGGCGGGTTTCCTGAGGTCACGAGTTCGAGGTCAGCCTGTGCATTCGGTGAAAACCCACCTCACATAATAAAAGAGAAAATAAAAGAAAGGTAATCAGACTGATGTGTGTGCAATTGAAACAAAACGAGGTGCCCGGAGACTCCACCTTAAGAAACGCCTTTTTTATTACGTGCAGTTTCCTCTTGTCACCAAGGCTGGACTGCAACAGTGCGATTTTGCTTATTGAAACACCTGCCTTTTAGTTCAAGTGATTGTCATCCCAATGCCATTCAAGTAGCTGGGGTTGCAGGTGTCCACACCACCAGGTCAACTAACTTTCTATTTTAATTTTCTGTACCTCAATCTATCTTTATTTGATTTCCACAAAGCAGTCAATACGTAGAAATAAAATACAAAAGCTGCACACCTGTGGTGTCATTTTTATGCTATGAACACGCCGCCTTTTGTGTAGCATCCCAATTTTAGTGTAGGTGCTGCGAAGCGAGTACATGCCAAGCCAGCTCAGCTTTTTATGTTTTTTTTTTTTTGTTTTTATAGGAGCTGGCTATGCTGTGTTCTTCGAGGCCAGTCTCGAACCTGTGACCTCACGATCTGCCTGCCTCGGCATTCTTTTGTGCTGGGTCTACAGGCTTGAGCCACGGAGCCAAACCCAAATTGTCTTTTGTTTTTTTTTTTTTGTTTTT
This sequence comes from Saguinus midas, assembly GCA_021498475.1. Taxonomy (NCBI): domain Eukaryota; kingdom Metazoa; phylum Chordata; class Mammalia; order Primates; family Cebidae; genus Saguinus; species Saguinus midas. The sequence goes on along the minus strand of JAKFGQ010000432.1, from coordinate 20,769 downwards.
TGTAGCATCCCAATTTTAGTGTAGGTGCTGCGAAGCGAGTACATGCCAAGCCAGCTCAGCTTTTTATGTTTTCTGTTTTTTTTTTTTTATAGGAGCTGGCTATGCTGTGTTCTTCGAGGCCAGTCTCGAACCTGTGACCTCACGATCTGCCTGCCTCGGCATTCTTTTGTGCTGGGACTACAGGCTTGAGCCACGGAGCCAAACCCAAATTGTCTTTTGTTTTAAAGATGCGGTTTCACCATTTTGGTCGGCGGGTCTCAAAGCGCAACTTCTCGTGATCCGCCCGCCTTGATTTTGAGGCGACTGAATTACAGGCTGCCATGAGCCACCGTGCAGGGCTGTTATAATTTATTGTTAAATAAGAAATCAGAGACTCTGCGGGCGCTGCCACTCACAAGCAATCTAAGCACTTTGAAAGGCCGAGGTGGGCGGGTTTCTGAGGTCACGAGTTCGAGGTCAGAATGTGCATTCGGTGAAAACCCACCTCACATAATAAAGAGAAAATAAAAGAAAGGTAATCAGACTGATGTGTGTGTGCAATTGAAACAAAACGAGGTGCCCGGAGACTCCACCTTCAGAACGCCTTTTTTATTACGTGCAGTTTCCTCTTGTCACCAAGGCTGGACTGCAACAGTGCGATTTTGCTTATTGAAACACCTGCCTTTTAGTTCAAGAGATTGTCATCCCAATGCCGTTCAAGTAGCTGGGGTTGCAGGTGTCCACACCACCAGGTCCAACTAACTTTCTATTTTAGTTTTCTGTACCTCAATCTATCTTTGTTTGATTTCCACAAAGCAGTCAATACGTAGAAATAAAATACGAAAAGCTGCACACCTGTGGTGTCATTTTACGCTATGACCACGCCGCCTTTTGTGTAGCATCCCAATTTTAGTGTAGGTGCTGCCAAGCGAGTACATGCCAAGCCAGCTCAGCTTTTTATGTTTTCTGTTTTTTTTTTTTTGTTTTTTTTTTTTTTATAGGAGCTGGCTATGCTGTGTTCTTCGAGGCCAGTCTCGAACCTGTGACCTCACGATCTGCCTGCCTCGGCATTCTTTTGTGCTGGGACTACAGGCTTGAGCCACGGAGCCAAACCCAAATTGTCTTTTGTTTTAAAGATGCGGTTTCACCATTTTGGTCGGCGGGTCTCAAAGCGCAACTTCTCGTGATCCGCCTTGATTTTGAGGCGACTCAATTACAGGCTGCCGTGAGCCACCGTGCAGGGCTGTTATAATGTATTGTTAAAAAGAAATCAGAGACTCTGCGGGCGCTGCCACTCACAAGCAATCTAAGCACTTTGAAAGGCCGAGGTGGGCGGGTTTCTGAGGTCACGAGTTCGAGGTCAGCCTGTGCATTCCGGTGAAAACCCACCTCACATAATAAAGAGAAAATAAAAGAAAGGTAATCAGACTGATGAGTGTGTGCAATTGAAACAAAATGAAGTTCCCGGAGACTCCACCTTAAGAAACGACTTTTTTATTACGTGCAGTTTCTCTCTTGTCACCAAGGCTGAAGTGCAACAGTGCGATCTTTGCTTATTGCAACACCTGCCGTTTTAGTTCAAGTGATTGTCATCCCAATGCCGTTCAAGTAGCTGGGGTTGCAGGCGTCCACACCACCAGGTCCAACTAACTTTCTATTTTAGTTTTCTGTACCTCCAATCTATCTCTATTTGATTTCCACAAAGCAGTCAATACGTAGAAAAAAAAAACGTAAAACTGCAAACCTGTGTTGTCATTTTTACTCTGCAAGCACGCCGTCCTTTTGTGTAGCATACCAACTTTAGTGTAGGTGCTGCTGTAGTGAGTACATGCAAAGCCCAGCTTAGCTTTTTCTGTTTTCTGTTTTTTTTTTTTTTTCTTTTTTTTTTTTGTTTATTGTAAGGAGCAGGCTACGCTGTGTTCTCCGAGACCAGTCTCGAACCTGTGACCTCACGATCTGCCTGCCTCGGCATTCTTTTGTGCTGGGACTAAAGGCTTGAGCCACAGAGCCCAACCCAAATTGTCTTTTTGTTTTAAAGATGCGGTTTCACCATTTTGGTCGGGCGGGTCTCAAAGCGCAACTTCTCGTGATCCGCCCGCCTTGATTTTGAGGCGACTGAATTACAGGCTGCCGGGAGCCACTGAGCCGGGCTGTTATAATGTATTGTGAAAAGGAAATCAGAGAGAATCTACAGGGCGCTGCCTCTCACATAAGCAATCTAAGCACTTTGAAAGGCCGAGGTGGGCGGGTTTCTGAGGTCACGAGTTCGAGGTCAGCCTGTGCATTCGGTGAAAACCCACCTCACATAATAAAGAGAAAATAAAAGAAAGGTAATCAGACTGATGAGTGTGCAATTGAAACAAAACGAGGTGCCCGGAGACTCCACCTTCAGAACGCCTTTTTTATTACGTACAGTTTCCTCTTGTCACCAAGGCTGGAGTGCAACAGTGCGATCTTTGCTTATTGAAACACCTGCCTTTTAGTTCAAGTGATTGTCATCCAAATGCCGTTCAAGTAGCTGGGGTTGCAGGTGTCCACACCACCAGGTCCAACTAACTTTCTATTTTAATTTTCTGTACCTCCAATCTATCTTTATTTGATTTCCACAAAGCAGTCAATACGTAGAAATAAAATACAAAAGCTGCACACCTGTGGTGTCATTTTATGCTACAAACACGCCGCCTTTTGTGTAGCATCCCAATTTTAGTGTAGGTGCTGCGAAGCGAGTACATGCCAAGCCCAGCTCAGCTTTTTATGTTTTCTGTTTTTTTTTTTTTATAGGAGCTGGCTATGCTGTGTTCTTCGAGGCCAGTCTCGAACCTGTGACCTCACGATCTGCCTGCCTCGGCATTCTTTTGTGCTGGGACTACAGGCTTGAGCCACGGAGCCCAACCCAAATTGTCTTTTGTTTTAAAGATGCGGTTTCACCATTTTGGTCGGCGGGTCTCAAAGCGCAACTTCTCGTGATCCGCCCGCCTTGATTTTGAGGCGACTCAATTACAGGCTGCCGTGAGCCACCGTGCGGGCTGTTATAATGTATTGTTAAAAAGAAATCAGAGACTCTGCGGGCGCTGCCACTCACAAGCAATCTAAGCACTTTGAAAGGCCGAGGTGGGCGGGTTTCTGAGGTCACGAGTTCGAGGTCAGCCTGTGCATTCTGGTGAAAACCCACCTCACATAATAAAGAGAAAATAAAAGAAAGGTAATCAGACTGATGTGTGTGCAATTGAAACAAAACGAGGTGCCCGGAGACTCCACCTTCAGAACGCCTTTTTTATTACGTGCAGTTTCCTCTTGTCACCAAGGCTGGACTGCAACAGTGCGATCTTTGCTTATTGCAACACCTGCCTTTTAGTTCAAGTGATTGTCATCCAAATGCCGTTCAAGTAGCTGGGGTTGCAGGTGTCCACACCACCAGGTCCAACTAACTTTCTATTTTAATTTTCTGTACCTCAATCTATCTTTGTTTGATTTCCACAAAGCAGTCAATACGTAGAAATAAAATACAAAAGCTGCACACCTGTGGTGTCATTTTATGCTACAAACACGCCGCCTTTTGTGTAGCATCCCAATTTTAGTGTAGGTGCTGCGAAGCGAGTACATGCCAAGCCAGCTCAGCTTTTTATGTTTTCTGTTTTTTTTTTTTTATAGGAGCTGGCTATGCTGTGTTCTTCGAGGCCAGTCTCGAACCTGTGACCTCACGATCCGCCTGCCTCGGCATTCTTTTGTGCTGGGACTACAGGCTTGAGCCACGGAGCCCAACCCAAATTGTCTTTTGTTTTAAAGACGCGGTTTCACCATTTTGGTCGGCGGGTCTCAAAGCAACTTCTCGTGATCCGCCGCCTTGATTTTGAGGCGACTCAATTACAGGCTGCCGTGAGCCACCGTGCGGGCTGTTATAATGTATTGTTAAAAAGAAATCAGAGAGACTCTGCGGGCGCTGCCACTCACGCAAGCAATCTAAGCACTTTGAAAGGCCGAGGTGGGCGGGTTTCCTGAGGTCACGAGTTCGAGGTCAGCCTGTGCATTCGGTGAAAACCCACCTCACATAATAAAAGAGAAAAAAAGAAAGGTAATCAGACTGATGAGTGTGCAATTGAAACAAAACGAGGTGCCCGGAGACTCCACCTTCAGAACGCCTTTTTTATTACGTGCAGTTTCCTCTTGTCACCAAGGCTGGACTGCAACAGTGCGATTTTGCTTATTGAAACACCTGCCTTTTAGTTCAAGATTGTCATCCAATGCCGTTCAAGTAGCTGGGGTTGCAGGTGTCCACACCACCAGGTCCAACTAACTTTCTATTTTAATTTTCTGTACCTCAATCTATCTTTGTTTGATTTCCACAAAGCAGTCAATACGTAGAAATAAAATACAAAAGCTGCACACCTGTGGTGTCATTTTACGCTATGAACACGCCGCCTTTTGTGTAGCATCCCAATTTTAGTGTAGGTGCTGCGAAGCGAGTACATGCCAAGCCAGCTCAGCTTTTTATGTTTTCTGTTTTTTTTTTTTTATAGGAGCTGGCTATGCTGTGTTCTTCGAGGCCAGTCTCGAACCTGTGACCTCACGATCTGCCTGCCTCGGCATTCTTTTGTGCTGGGACTACAGGCTTGAGCCACGGAGCCCAACCCAAATTGTCTTTTGTTTTAAAGACGGTTTCACCATTTTGGTCGGCGGGTCTCAAAGCGCAACTTCTCGTGATCCGCCCGCCTTGATTTTGAGGCGACTCAATTACAGGCTGCCATGAGCCACCGTGCGGGCTGTTATAATTTATTGTTAAATAAGAAATCAGAGACTCTGCGGCGCTGCCACTCACAAGCAATCTAAGCAATTTGAAAGGCCGAGGTGGGCGGGTTTCTGAGGTCACGAGTTCGAGGTCAGAATGTGCATTCTGGTGAAAACCCACCTCACATAATAAAAGAGAAAATAAAAGAAAGGTAATCAGACTGATGTGTGTGTGCAATTGAAACAAAACGAGGTGCCCGGAGACTCCACCTTCAGAACGCCTTTTTTATTACGTGCAGTTTCCTCTTGTCACCAAGGCTGGACTGCAACAGTGCGATCTTTGCTTATTGCAACACCTGCCTTTTACGTTCAAGTGATTGTCATCCAATGCCGTTCAAGTAGCTGGGGTTGCAGGCGTCCACACCACCAGGTCCAACTAACTTTCTATTTTAATTTTCTGTACCTCAATCTATCTTTGTTTGATTTCCACAAAGCAGTCAATACGTAGAAATAAAATACAAAAGCTGCACACCTGTGGTGTCATTTTACGCTACAAACACGCCGCCTTTTGTGTAGCATCCCAATTTTAGTGTAGGTGCTGCGAAGCGAGTACATGCCAAGCCAGCTCAGCTTTTTATGTTTTCTGTTTTTTTTTTTTTATAGGAGCTGGCTATGCTGTGTTCTTCGAGGCCAGTCTCGAACCTGTGACCTCACGATCCGCCTGCCTCGGCATTCTTTTGTGCTGGGACTACAGGCTTGAGCCACGGAGCCCAACCCAAATTGTCTTTTGTTTTAAAGACGCGGTTTCACCATTTTGGTCGGGCGGGTCTCAAAGCGCAACTTCTCGTGATCCGCCCGCCTTGATTTTGAGGCGACTGAATTACAGGCTGCCGTGAGCCACCGTGCGGGCTGTTATAATTTATTGTTAAATAAGAAATCAGAGAGACTCTGCGGCGCTGCCACTCACAAGCAATCTAAGCAATTTGAAAGGCCGAGGTGGGCGGGTTTCTGAGGTCACGAGTTCGAGGTCAGCCTGTGCATTCGGTGAAAACCCACCTCACATAATAAAAGAGAAAAAAAGAAAGGTAATCAGACTGATGAGTGTGCAATTGAAACAAAACGAGGTGCCCGGAGACTCCACCTTCAGAACGCCTTTTTTATTACGTGCAGTTTCCTCTTGTCACCAAGGCTGGACTGCAACAGTGCGATTTTGCTTATTGAAACACCTGCCTTTTAGTTCAAGTGATTGTCATCCAAATGCCGTTCAAGTAGCTGGGGTTGCAGGTGTCCACACCACCAGGTCCAACTAACTTTCTATTTTAATTTTCTGTACCTCCAATCTATCTTTGTTTGATTTCCACAAAGCAGTCAATACGTAGAAATAAAATACAAAAGCTGCACACCTGTGGTGTCATTTTACGCTACAACACGCCGCCTTTTGTGTAGCATCCCAATTTTAGTGTAGGTGCTGCGAAGCGAGTACATGCCAAGCCCAGCTCAGCTTTTTATGTTTTCTGTTTTTTGTTTTTTTTTTTTTTTTTATAGGAGCTGGCTATGCTGTGTTCTTCGAGGCCAGTCTCGAACCTGTGACCTCACGATCCGCCTGCCTCGGCATTCTTTTGTGCTGGGACTACAGGCTTGAGCCACGGAGCCCAACCCAAATTGTCTTTTGTTTTAAAGACGCGGTTTCACCATTTTGGTCGGGCGGGTCTCAAAGCGCAACTTCTCGTGATCCGCCCGCCTTGATTTTGAGGCGACTGAATTACAGGCTGCCGTGAGCCACCGTGCCGGGCTGTTATAATGTATTGTTAAAAAGAAATCAGAGAGACTCTGCGGGCGCTGCCACTCACGCAAGCAATCTAAGCACTTTGAAAGGCCGAGGTGGGCGGGTTTCTGAGGTCACGAGTTCGAGGTCAGAATGTGCATTCGGTGAAAACCCACCTCACATAATAAAAGAGAAAATAAAAGAAAGGTAATCAGACTGATGAGTGTGCAATTGAAACAAAACGAGGTGCCCGGAGACTCCACCTTCAGAACGCCTTTTTTATTACGTGCAGTTTCCTCTTGTCACCAAGGCTGGAGTGCAACAGTGCGATCTTTGCTTATTGAAACACCTGCCTTTTAGTTCAAGTGATTGTCATCCAAATGCCATTCAAGTAGCTGGGGTTGCAGGTGTCCACACCACCAGGTCCAACTAACTTTCTATTTTAATTTTCTGTACCTCAATCTATCTTTGTTTGATTTCCACAAAGCAGTCAATACGTAGAAATAAAATACAAAAGCTGCACACCTGTGGTGTCATTTTATGCTACCACGCCGCCTTTTGTGTAGCATCCCAATTTTAGTGTAGGTGCTGCGAAGCGAGTACATGCCAAGCCAGCTCAGCTTTTTATGTTTTCTGTTTTTTTTTTTTTATAGGAGCTGGCTATGCTGTGTTCTTCGAGGCCAGTCTCGAACCTGTGACCTCACGATCCGCCTGCCTCGGCATTCTTTTGTGCTGGGACTACAGGCTTGAGCCACGGAGCCCAACCCAAATTGTCTTTTGTTTTAAAGACGGTTTCACCATTTTGGTCGGCGGGTCTCAAAGCGCAACTTCTCGTGATCCGCCGCCTTGATTTTGAGGCGACTGAATTACAGGCTGCCGTGAGCCACCGTGCGGGCTGTTATAATTTATTGTTAAATAAGAAATCAGAGACTCTGCGGGCGCTGCCACTCACGCAAGCAATCTAAGCAATTTGAAAGGCCGAGGTGGGCGGGTTTCTGAGGTCACGAGTTCGAGGTCAGAATGTGCATTCCGTTGAAAACCAATCTCACATAATAAAAGAGAAAAAAAGAAAGGTAATCAGACTGATGTGTGTGTGCAATTGAAACAAAACGAGGTGCCCGGAGACTCCACCTTCAGAACGCCTTTTTTATTACGTGCAGTTTCCTCTTGTCACCAAGGCTGGAGTGCAACAGTGCGATTTTGCTTATTGAAACACCTGCCTTTTACGTTCAAGTGATTGTCATCCAATGCCGTTCAAGTAGCTGGGGTTGCAGGCGTCCACACCACCAGGTCCAACTAACTTTCTATTTTAATTTTCTGTACCTCCAATCTATCTTTATTTGATTTCCACAAAGCAGTCAATACGTAGAAATAAAATACAAAAGCTGCACACCTGTGGTGTCATTTTATGCTACCACGCCGCCTTTTGTGTAGCATCCCAATTTTAGTGTAGGTGCTGCGAAGCGAGTACATGCCAAGCCAGCTCAGCTTTTTATGTTTTCTGTTTTTTTTTTTTTATAGGAGCTGGCTATGCTGTGTTCTTCGAGGCCAGTCTCGAACCTGTGACCTCACGATCTGCCTGCCTCGGCATTCTTTTGTGCTGGGACTACAGGCTTGAGCCACGGAGCCCAACCCAAATTGTCTTTTGTTTTAAAGACGCGGTTTCACCATTTTGGTCGGGCGGGTCTCAAAGCGCAACTTCTCGTGATCCGCCGCCTTGATTTTGAGGCGACTGAATTACAGGCTGCCATGAGCCACCGTGCCGGGCTGTTATAATGTATTGTTAAAAAGAAATCAGAGAGACTCTGCGGCGCTGCCACTCACGCAAGCAATCTAAGCACTTTGAAAGGCCGAGGTGGGCGGGTTTCTGAGGTCACGAGTTCGAGGTCAGCCTGTGCATTCGGTGAAAACCCACCTCACATAATAAAAGAGAAAAAAAGAAAGGTAATCAGACTGATGTGTGTGCAATTGAAACAAAACGAGGTGCCCGGAGACTCCACCTTCAGAACGCCTTTTTTATTACGTGCAGTTTCCTCTTGTCACCAAGGCTGGACTGCAACAGTGCGATTTTGCTTATTGAAACACCTGCCTTTTACGTTCAAGTGATTGTCATCCAAATGCCGTTCAAGTAGCTGGGGTTGCAGGTGTCCACACCACCAGGTCCAACTAACTTTCTATTTTAATTTTCTGTACCTCCAATCTATCTTTGTTTGATTTCCACAAAGCAGTCAATACGTAGAAATAAAATACAAAAGCTGCACACCTGTGGTGTCATTTTACGCTATGACCACGCCGCCTTTTGTGTAGCATCCCAATTTTAGTGTAGGTGCTGCGAAGCGAGTACATGCCAAGCCCAGCTCAGCTTTTTATGTTTTTTTTTTTTTTTTTGTTTTTATAGGAGCTGGCTATGCTGTGTTCTTCGAGGCCAGTCTCGAACCTGTGACCTCACGATCCGCCTGCCTCGGCATTCTTTTGTGCTGGGACTACAGGCTTGAGCCACGGAGCCCAACCCAAATTGTCTTTTTGTTTTAAATAGGCGGTTTCACCATTTTTGTCGGGCGGGTCTCAAAGGGCAACTTCTCGTGATCCGCCCGCCTTGATTTTGAGGCGACTCAATTACAGGCTGCCGTGAGCCACCGTGCGGGCTGTTATAATGTATTGTTAAAAAGAAATCAGAGAGACTCTGCGGGCGCTGCCACTCACGCAAGCAATCTAAGCACTTTGAAAGGCCGAGGTGGGCGGGTTTCTGAGGTCACGAGTTCGAGGTCAGAATGTGCATTCGGTGAAAACCCACCTTACATAATAAAAGAGAAAATAAAAGAAAGGTAATCAGACTGATGAGTGTGTGCAATTGAAACAAAACAAAGTTCCCGGAGACTCCACCTTAAGAAACGCCTTTCTTTATTACGTGCAGTTTCCCTCTTGTCACCAAGGCTGGAGTGCAACAGTGCGATCTTTGCTTATTGCAACACCTGCCTTTTAGTTCAAGTGATTGTCATCCAATGCCGTTCAAGTAGCTGGGGTTGCAGGTGTCCACACCACCAGGTCCAACTAACTTTCTATTTTAATTTTCTGTACCTCAATCTATCTTTATTTGATTTCCACAAAGCAGTCAATACGTAGAAATAAAATACAAAAGCTGCACACCTGTGGTGTCATTTTACGCTATGACCACGCCGCCTTTTGTGTAGCATCCCAATTTTAGTGTACGTGCTGCCGAAGCGAGTACATGCCAAGCCCAGCTCAACTTTTTATGTTTTTTTTTTTTTTTTTTTTGTTTTTATAGGAGCTGGCTATGCTGTGTTCTTCGAGGCCAGTCTCGAACCTGTGACCTCACGATCTGCCTGCCTCGGCATTCTTTTGTGCTGGGACTACAGGCTTGAGCCACGGAGCCCAACCCAAATTGTCTTTTGTTTTAAAGACGGTTTCACCATTTTGGTCGGGCGGGTCTCAAAGCGCAACTTCTCATGATCCGTCCGCCTTGAATTTTGAGGAGACTGAATGAAAGGCTGCCGTGAGACACCATGCCAAGCTGTTATAATGTATTGTTAAATAAGAAATCAGAGAGACTCTGCGGGCGCTGCCACTCACAAGCAATCTAAGCACTTTGAAAGGCCGAGGTGGGCGGGTTTCCTGAGGTCACGAGTTCGAGGTCAGCCTGTGCATTCCGGTGAAAACCCACCTCACATAATAAAGAGAAAAAAAAAAGAAGGGTAATCAGACTGATGAGTGTGTGCAATTAAAACAAAACGAGGTGCCCGGAGACTCCACCTTAAGAAACGCCTTTTTTATTACGTGCAGTTTCCTCTTGTCACCAAGGCTGGACTGCAACAGTGCGATTTTGCTTATTGAAACACCTGCCTTTTACGTTCAAGTGATTGTCATCCAAATGCCATTCAAGTAGCTGGGGTTGCAGGTGTCCACACCACCAGGTCCAACTAACTTTCTATTTTAATTTTCTGTACCTCAATCTATCTTTGTTTGATTTCCACAAAGCAGTCAATACGTAGAAATAAAATACAAAAGCTGCACACCTGTGGTGTCATTTTATGCTATGACCACGCCGCCTTTTGTGTAGCATCCCAATTTTAGTGTAGGTGCTGCGAAGCGAGTACATGCCAAGCCCAGCTCAGCTTTTTATGTTTTCTGTTTTTTTTTTTTTGTTTTTATAGGAGCTGGCTATGCTGTGTTCTTCGAGGCCAGTCTCGAACCTGTGACCTCACGATCTGCCTGCCTTGGCATTCTTTTGTGCACCCAATTTTAGTGTAGGTGCTGCGAAGCGAGTACATGCCAAGCCAGCTCAGCTTTTTATGTTTTCTGTTTTTTTTTTTTTATAGGAGCTGGCTATGCTGTGTTCTTCGAGGCCAATCTCGAACCTGTGACCTCAGGATATGCCAGCCTGGGAATTCTTTTGTGCTGGGACTACAGGCTTTAGTCGCGGAGGCCAACCCAAATTGTCTTTTGTTTTAAAGATGCGGTTTCACCATTTTGGTCGGGCGGGTCTCGAAAGCGCAACTTCTCGTGATCCTCCCGCCTTGATTTTTGAGGCGACTCAATTTACAGGCTGCCATGAGCCACCGTACCGGGCTGTTATAATGTATTGTTAAATAAGAAATCAGAGAGACTCTGCGGGCACTGCAACTCACGCAAGCAATTTAAGCAATTTGAAAGGCCGAGGTGGGCGGGTTTCCTGAGGTCACGAGTTCGAGGTCAGCCTGTGCATTCCGGTGGAAAAGCAGCTCACATAATAAAGGAGAAAAAAAAGAAGGGTAATCAGACTGATGAGTGTGTGCAATTAAAACAAAACGAGGTGCCCGGAGACTCCACCCCCAGAAACGCCTTTTTATATTACGTACAGTTTCCCTCTTGTCACCAAGGCTGGACTGCAACAGTGCGATTTTTGCTTATTGAAACACCTGCCATTTACGTTCAAGTGACTGTCATCCAAATGCCATTCAAGTAGCTGGGGTTGCAGGCGTCCACACCACCAGGTCCAACTCACTTTCCATTTTTATTTTCTGTACCTCCAATCTATCTTTATTTGATTTCCACAAAGCAGTCAATACGTAGAAATAAAATATGAAAAGCTGCACACCTCTGGTGTCATTTTACGCCGCCTTTTGTGTAGCATCCCAATTTTAGTGTAGGTGCTGCGAAGCGAGTACATGCCAAGCCCAGCTCAGCTTTTTATGTTTTTCTGTTTTTTTTTTTTTATAGGGAGCTGGCTACGCTGTGTTCTTCGAGGCCAGTCTCGAACCTGTGACCTCACGATCCGCCTGCCTCGGCATTCTTTTGTGCTGGGACTACAGGCTTGAGCCACGGAGCCAAACCCAAATTGTCTTTTGTTTTAAAGATGCGGTTTCACCATTTTGGTCGGGCGGGTCTCAAAGCGCAACTTCTCGTGATCCGCCCGCCTTGATTTTGAGGCGACTGAATTACAGGCTGCCGTGAGCCACCGTGCGGGCTGTTATAATGTATTGTTAAAAAGAAATCAGAGACTCTGCGGGCGCTGCCACTCACAAGCAATCTAAGCACTTTGAAAGGCCGAGGTGGGCGGGTTTCTGAGGTCACGAGTTCGAGGTCAGAATGTGCATTCCGGTGAAAACCCACCTCACATAATAAAGAGAAAAAAAGAAAGGTAATCAGACTGATGAGTGTGTGCAATTGAAACAAAACGAGGTGCCCGGAGACTCCACCTTCAGAACGCCTTTTTTATTACGTGCAGTTTCCTCTTGTCACCAAGGCTGGAGTGCAACAGTGCGATCTTTGCTTATTGCAACACCTGCCGTTTTAGTTCAAGAGATTGTCATCCAATGCCGTTCAAGTAGCTGGGGTTGCAGGTGTCCAAACCACCAGGTCCAACTAACTTTCTATTTTATTTTCTGTACCTCCAATCTATCTTTATTTGATTTCCACAAAGCAGTCAATACGTAGAAATAAAATACAAAAGCTGCACACCTGTGGTGTCATTTTACGCTATGAACACGCCGCCTTTTGTGTAGCATCCCAATTTTAGTGTAGGTGCTGCGAAGCGAGTACATGCCAAGCCCAGCTCAGCTTTTTATGTTTTCTGTTTTTTGTTTTTTTTTTTTTTTATAGGAGCTGGCTACGCTGTGTTCTTCGAGGCCAGTCTCGAACCTGTGACCTCACGATCTGCCTGCCTCGGCATTCTTTTGTGCTGGGACTACAGGCTTGAGCCACGGAGCCAAACCCAAATTGTCTTTTGTTTTAAAGATGCGGTTTCACCATTTTGGTCGGCGGGTCTCAAAGCGCAACTTCTCGTGATCCGCCTTGATTTTGAGGCGACTCAATTACAGGCTGCCGTGAGCCACCGTGCCGGGCTGTTATAATGTATTGTTAAATAAGAAATCAGAGAGACTCTGCGGGCGCTGCCACTCACAAGCAATCTAAGCACTTTGAAAGGCCGAGGTGGGCGGGTTTCTGAGGTCACGAGTTCGAGGTCAGAATGTGCATTCGGTGAAAACCCACCTCACATAATAAAGAGAAAATAAAAGAAAGGTAATCAGACTGATGTGTGTGCAATTGAAACAAAACGAGGTGCCCGGAGACTCCACCTTCAGAACGCCTTTTTTATTACGTGCAGTTTCCTCTTGTCATCAAGGCTGGAGTGCAACAGTGCGATTTTTGCTTATTGAAACACCTGCCTTTTACGTTCAAGTGATTGTCATCCAAATGCCGTTCAAGTAGCTGGGGTTGCAGGCGTCCACACCACCAGGTCCAACTCACTTTCTATTTTTAGTTTTCTGTACCTCCAATCTATCTTTGTTTGATTTCCACAAAGCAGTCAATACATAGAAAGAAAATACAAAAGCTGCACACCTGTGGTGTCATTTTACGCTGAACACGCCGCCTTTTGTGTAGCATCCCAATTTTAGTGTAGGTGCTGCGAAGCGAGTACATGCCAAGCCCAGCTCAGCTTTTTATGTTTTTTTTTTTTTGTTTTTATAGGCAGCGCGCTACGCTGTGTTCTTCATGGCCAGTCTCGAACCTGTGACCTCATGATCTGCCTTCTTCGGCATTCTTTTATTTTGTGACTACAGGCTTGAGCCACGGAGCCAAATCGAAATTCTCTTTTTGTTTTAAAGATGCATTTTCACCATTTTGGTCGGGCGGGTCTCAAAGCGCAACTTCTCGTGATCCGCCCGCCTTGATTTTTGAGGCGACTGAATTACAGGCTGCCGTGAGCCACCGTGCGGGCTGTTATAATGTATTGTTAAAAAGAAATCAGAGAGACTCTGCGGGCGCTGCCACTCACACAAGCAATCTAAGCACTTTGAAAGGCCGAGGTGGGTGGGTTTCTGAGGTCACGAGTTCGAGGTCAGCCTGTGCATTCGGTGAAAACCCACCTCACATAATAAAAGAGAAAATAAAAGAAAGGTAATCAGACTGATGAGTGTGTGCAATTGAAACAAAACGAGGTGCCCGGAGACTCCACCTTCAGAACGCCTTTTTTATTACGTGCAGTTTCCTCTTGTCACCAAGGCTGGACTGCAACAGTGCGATTTTGCTTATTGAAACACCTGCCTTTTAGTTCAAGTGATTGTCATCCAAATGCCGTTCAAGTAGCTGGGGTTGCAGGTGTCCACACCACCAGGTCCAACTAACTTTCTATTTTAATTTTCTGTACCTCCAATCTATCTTTGTTTGATTTCCACAAAGCAGTCAATACGTAGAAATAAAATACAAAAGCTGCACACCTGTGGTGTCATTTTATGCTACAAACACGCCGCCTTTTGTGTAGCATCCCAATTTTAGTGTAGGTGCTGCGAAGCGAGTACATGCCAAGCCAGCTCAGCTTTTTATGTTTTCTGTTTTTTTTTTTTTTTTTTTTTATAGGAGCTGGCTACGCTGTGTTCTTCGAGGCCAGTCTCGAACCTGTGACCTCACGATCTGCCTGCCTCGGCATTCTTTTGTGCTGGGTCTACAGGCTTGAGCCACGGAGCCAAACCCAAATTGTCTTTTGTTTTAAAGACACGGTTTCACCATTTTGGTCGGCGGGTCTCAAAGCGCAACTTCTCGTGATCCGCCCGCCTTGATTTTTGAGGCGACTCAATTACAGGCTGCCATGAGCCACCGTGCGGGCTGTTATAATGTATTGTTAAAAAGAAATCAGAGACTCTGCGGGCGCTGCCACTCACACAAGCAATCTAAGCACTTTGAAAGGCCGAGGTGGGTGGGTTTCTGAGGTCACGAGTTCGAGGTCAGCCTGTGCATTCGGTGAAAACCCACCTCACATAATAAAAGAGAAAAAAAGAAAGGTAATCAGACTGATGTGTGTGCAATTGAAACAAAACGAGGTGCCCGGAGACTCCACCTTCAGAACGCCTTTTTTATTACGTGCAGTTTCCTCTTGTCACCAAGGCTGGAGTGCAACAGTGCGATCTTTGCTTATTGCAACACCTGCCTTTTAGTTCAAGAGATTGTCATCCAAATGCCATTCAAGTAGCTGGGGTTGCAGGTGTCCACACCACCAGGTCCAACTAACTTTCTATTTTAATTTTCTGTACCTCAATCTATCTTTGTTTGATTTCCACAAAGCAGTCAATACGTAGAAATAAAATACAAAAGCTGCACACCTGTGGTGTCATTTTACTACACGCCGCCTTTTGTGTAGCATCCCAATTTTAGTGTAGGTGCTGCGAAGCGAGTACATGCCAAGCCAGCTCAGCTTTTTATGTTTTCTGTTTTTTTTTTTTTTTTTATAGGAGCTGGCTATGCTGTGTTCTTGAGGCCAGTCTCGAACCTGTGACCTCACGATCTGCCTGCCTCTGCATTCTTTTGTGCTGGGACTACAGGCTTGAGCCGCGGAGCCAAACCCAAATTGTCTTTTTGTTTTAAAGATGCGGTTTCACTATTTTGGTCGGGCGAGTCTCCAAAGCGCAACTTCTCGTGATCCGCACGCCTTGATTTTTGAGGCGACTCAATTACAGGCTGCCGTGAGCCACGGTGCCTGGCTGTTATATTGTATTGTTAAAAAGAAAATCAGATAGACTCTGTGGGCGCTGCCACTCACCCAAGCAATCTAAGCACTTTGAAAGGCCGAGGTGGGCGGGTTTCCTGAGGTCACGAGTTCGAGGTCAGAATGTGCATTCGGTGAAAACCCACCTCACATAATAAAAGAGAAAATAAAAGAAAGGTAATCAGACTGATGAGTGTGTGCTATTGAAACAAAACGAAGTTCCCGGAGACTCCACCTTAAGAAACGCCTTTCTTTATTACGTGCAGTTTCCCTCTTGTCACCAAGGCTGGAGTGCAACAGTGCGATCTTTGCTTATTGCAACACCTGCCATTTTAGTTCAAGAGATTGTCATCCAATGCCGTTCAAGTAGCTGGGGTTGCAGGCGTCCACACCACCAGGTCCAACTAACTTTCTATTTTTAGTTTTCTGTACCTCCAATCTATCTTTATTTGATTTCCACAAAGCAGTCAATACGTAGAAAAAAAATACAAAAGCTGCACACCTGTGGTGTCATTTTACGCTGAACACGCCGCCTTTTGTGTAGCATCCCAATTTTAGTGTAGGTGCTGCGAAGCGAGTACATGCCAAGCCAGCTCAGCTTTTTATGTTTTCTGTTTTTTTTTTTTTTATAGGAGCAGGCTATGCTGTGTTCTTCGAGGCCAGTCTCGAACCTGTGACCTCACGATCTGCCTGCCTCGGCATTCTTTTGTGCTGGGACTACAGGCTTGAGCCACGGAGCCAAACCCAAATTGTCTTTTGTTTTAAAGATGCGGTTTCACCATTTTGGTCGGCGGGTCTCAAAGCGCAACTTCTCGTGATCCGCCCGCCTTGATTTTTGAGGCGACTGAATTACAGGCTGCCGTGAGCCACCGTGCCGGGCTGTTATAATGTATTGTTAAAAAGAAAATCAGAGAAATTCTGCCAGGCGCTGCCACTCACGCTAGCAATCTAATCAATTTGAAAGGGTGAGGTGGGTGGCGTTTCTGAGGTCACGAGTTTGAGATCAGCCTGTGCATTCTTGTGAAAACCCAACTCACATAATAAAAGAGAAAATAAAAGAAAGGTAATCAGACTGATGAGTGTGTGCAATTGAAACAAAACGAAGTTCTCGGAGACTCCACCTTAAGAAACGCCTTTATTTATTACGTGCAGTTTCCCTCTTGTCACCAAGGCTGGACTGCAACAGTGCGATTTTTGCTTATAGAAACACTTGCCTTTTACGTTCAAGTGATTGTCATCCAAATGCCATTCAAGTAGCTGGGGTTGCAGGTGTCCACACCAGCAGGTCCAACTAACTTTCTATTTTAATTTTTCTGTACCTCTAATCTATCTTTGTTCGATTTCCACAAAGCAGTCAATACGTAGAAATAAAATACAAAAGCTGCACACCTGTGGTGTCATTTTATGCTACACGCCGCCTTTTGTGTAGCATCCCAATTTTAGTGTAGGTGCTGCGAAGCGAGTACATGCCAAGCCCAGCTCAGCTTTTTATGTTTTCTGTTTTTTTTTTTTTTTATAGGAGCTGGCTATGCTGTGTTCTTCGAGGCCAGTCTCGAACCTGTGACCTCACGATCTGCCTGCCTCGGCATTCTTTTGTGCTGGGACTACAGGCTTGAGCCACGGAGCCAAACCCAAATTGTCTTTTGTTTTAAAGACGCGGTTTCACCATTTTGGTCGGCGGGTCTCAAAGCGCAACTTCTCGTGATCCGCCCGCCTTGATTTTTAAGGCGACTGAATTACAGGCTGCCGTGAGCCACCGTGCCGGGCTGTTATAATGTATTGTTAAATAAGAAATCAGAGAGACTCTGCGGGCGCTGCCACTCACAAGCAATCTAAGCACTTTGAAAGGCCGAGGTGGGTGGGTTTCTGAGGTCACGAGTTCGAGGTCAGCCTGTGCATTCCGGTGAAAACCCACCTCACATAATAAAAGAGAAAATAAAAGAAAGTTAATCAGACTGATGAGTGTGTGCAATTGAAACAAAACGAAGTTCCCGGAGACTCCACCTTAAGAAACGCCTTTCTTTATTACGTGCAGTTTCCTCTTGTCACCAAGGCTGGACTGCAACAGTGCGATCTTTGCTTATTGCAACACCTGCCTTTTAGTTCAAGTGATTGTCATCCAAATGCCGTTCAAGTAGCTGGGGTTGCAGGTGTCCACACCACCAGGTCCAACTAACTTTCTATTTTAATTTTCTGTACCTCCAATCTATCTTTGTTTGATTTCCACAAAGCAGTCAATACGTAGAAATAAAATACAAAAGCTGCACACCTGTGGTGTCATTTTATGCTACAAACACGCCGCCTTTTGTGTAGCATCCCAATTTTAGTGTAGGTGCTGCGAAGCGAGTACATGCCAAGCCCAGCTCAGCTTTTTATGTTTTCTGTTTTTGTTTTTTTTTTTTTTTTTATAGGAGCTGGCTATGCTGTGTTCTTCGAGGCCAGTCTCGAACCTGCGACCTCACGATCTGCCTACCTCAGCATTCTTTTGTGCTCGGACTTCAGGCTTGAGCCACGGACCCCAACCCAAATTGTCTTTTAGTTTCTAAGACGCAGTTTCACGATTTTAGTCAGGCGGGTGTCCAAAGCGAAACTTCTCGTGATCCGCCGCCTTGATTTTTGAGGCGACTCAATTACAGGCTTCCGTGAGCCACCGTGCCAGGCTGTTATAATGTATTGTTAAATAAGAAATCAGAGAGACTCTGCGGGCGCTGCCACTCACAAGCAATCTAAGCACTTTGAAAGGCCGAGGTGGGTGGGTTTCTGAGGTCACGAGTTCGAGGTCAGAATGTGCATTCGGATGAAAACCCACCTCACATAATAAAAGAGAAAAAAAAGAAAGGTAATCAGACTGATGAGTGTGTGCAATTCAAACAAAACGATGTTCCCGGAGACTCCACCTTAATAATCGCATTTTTTTATTACCTGCAGTTTCCCTCTTGTCACCAAAGCTGGAGTGCAACAGTGCAATCTTTGCTTATTGCAACACCTGCCTTTTAGTTCAAGTGATTGTCATCCAAATGCCATTCAAGTAGCTGGGGTTGCAGGTGTCCACACCACCAGGTCCAACTAACTTTCTATTTTAATTTTCTGTACCTCCAATCTATCTTTATTTGATTTCCACAAAGCAGTCAATACGTAGAAATAAAATACAAAAGCTGCACACCTGTGGTGTCATTTTATGCTACAACACGCCGCCTTTTGTGTAGCATCCCAATTTTAGTGTAGGTGCTGCGAAGCGAGTACATGCCAAGCCCAGCTCAGCTTTTTATGTTTTCTGTTTTTTTTTTTTTTTTTTTGTAGGAAGCTGGCTATGCTGTGTCCTTCGAGGCCAGTCTCGAACCTGTGACCTCACGATCCGCCTGCCTCGGCATTCTTTTGTGCTGGGACTACAGGCTTGAGCCGCGGAGCCAAACCCAAATTGTCTTTTTGTTTTAAGGACGCGGTTTCACCCTTTTGGTCGGGCGAATCTAAAAAAGCGCAACCTCACCTGATCCGCATGCCTTGATTTTTGAAGCGACTCAATTACAGGCTGCCGTGAGCCACGGTGCCGGGCTGTTATAATTTATTCTTAGAAAGAAAATCAGAGAGGCTCTGCGGGCGCTGACACTCACACAAGCAATCTAAGCACTTTGAAAGGCCGAGGTGGGCGGGTTTCCTGAGGTCACGAGTTCGAGGTCAGAATGTGCATTCCGGTGAAAACCCACCTCACATAATAAAAGAGAAAATAAAAGAAAGGTAATCAGACTGATGAGTGTGTGCAATTGAAACAAAACGAAGTTCCCGGAGACTCCACCTTATGAAATGCCTTTCTTTATTACGTGCAGTTTCCTCTTGTCACCAAGGCTGGAGTGCAACAGTGCGATCTTTGCTTATTTCAACACCTGCCGTTTTAGTTCAAGTGATTGTCATCCTAATGCAGTTCAAGTAGCTGGGGTTGCAGGTGTCTTCACCACCAGCTCAAACTAACTTTCTATTTTAAATTTTCTGTACCTCCAATCTATCTTTATTTGATTTCCACAAAGCAGTCAATATGTAGAAATTAAATACAAAAGCTGCACACCTGTGGTGTCATTTTACGCTATGACCATGCCGCCTTTTGTGTAGCATCCCAATTTTAGTGTAGGTGCTGCCGAAGCGAGTACATGCAAAGCCCAGCTGAGCTTTTTTATGTTTTCTGTTTTTCTTTTTTTTTTTTTTTTTTTTATTGTAAGGAGCAGGCTATGCTGTGTTCTCCGAGACCAGTCTCGAACCTGTGACCTCACGATCTGCCTGCCTCGGCATTCTTTTGTGCTGGGACTACAGGCTTGAGCCACGGAGCCCAACCCAAATTGTCTTTTAGTTTTAAAGACGCGGTTTCACCATTTTGGTCAGGCGGGTCTCAAAGCGCAACTTCTCGTGATCCGCCCGCCTTGATTTTGAGGCGACTGAATTACAGGCTGCCGTGAGCCACCGTGCCGGGCTGTTATAATGTATTGTTAAAAAGAAATCAGAGACTCTGCGGCGCTGCCACTCACACAAGCAATCTAAGCACTTTGAAAGGCCGAGGTGGGCGGGTTTCTGAGGTCACGAGTTCGAGGTCAGCCTGTGCATTCGGTGAAAACCCACCTCACATAATAAAAGAGAAAAAAAAGAAAGGTAATCAGACTGATGAGTGTGTGCAATTGAAACAAAACGAAGTTCCCGGAGACTCCACCTTCAGAACGCCTTTTTTATTACGTGCAGTTTCCTCTTGTCACCAAGGCTGGACTGCAACAGTGCGATTTTGCTTATTGAAACACCTGCCTTTTAGTTCAAGTGATTGTCATCCAAATGCCATTCAAGTAGCTGGGGTTGCAGGTGTCCACACCACCAGGTCCAACTAACTTTCTATTTTAATTTTCTGTACCTCCAATCTATCTTTATTTGATTTCCAAAAGCAGTCAATACGTAGAAATAAAATACAAAAGCTGCACACCTGTGGTGTCATTTTATGCTACAAACATGCCGCCTTTTGTGTAGCATCCCAATTTTAGTGTAGGTGCTGCGAAGCGAGTACATGCCAAGCCC
The DNA here is from genome assembly GCA_021498475.1 of Saguinus midas. NCBI lineage: Eukaryota > Metazoa > Chordata > Mammalia > Primates > Cebidae > Saguinus > Saguinus midas. The sequence goes on along the minus strand of JAKFGQ010000432.1, from coordinate 274 downwards.
AGCTCAGCTTTTTATGTTTTCTGTTTTTGTTTTTTTTTTTTTTTTATAGGAGCTGGCTATGCTGTGTTCTTCGAGGCCAGTCTCGAACCTGTGACCTCACGATCCGCCTGCCTCGGCATTCTTTTGTGCTGGGTCTACAGGCTTGAGCCACGGAGCCCAACCCAAATTGTCTTTTGTTTTAAAGACGCGGTTTCACCATTTTGGTCGGGCGGGTCTCAAAGCGCAACTTCTCGTGATCCGCCCGCCTTGATTTTGAGGCGACTCAATTACAGGC
>JAKFGQ010000431.1:0-24707 GCA_021498475.1 Saguinus midas | reverse complement strand
CACTCAGGCAGAGCCTCACTGAATAATGCACACCTGGGCAATAATCAGGAGGCTATGTCATATGAACACTCATTCAGAGCCTCACTGAATGGTACACCTCTGTGGAATAGTCATATGGCCACTCATTCAGTGCCTCACTGAATGGTACACCTCTGTGGAATAGTCATATGGCCACTCATTCAGAGCCTCACTGAATGATACACACCTGTGGAATACTCAGGAGTCTATTTCATATGGTCACTCATTCAGAGCCTCAGTGAATAATGCACACCTGTGGAATTGTCAAGAGTCTATTTCATATGGCCACTCATTCAGAGCCTCAGTGAATAATGCACACCTGTGGAATACTCAGGAGTCTATTTCATATGACCACTCAGGCAGAGCCTCACTGAATGATACACACCTGTGGAATAGTCAGAGTCTATTTCATATGGCCACTCATTCAGAGCTCAGTGAATAATGCACACCTGTGGAATAGTCATATGGCCACTCATTCAGAGCCTCATTGAATAATGCACACCTGTGGAATTGTCAAGAGTCTATTTCATATGGCCACTCATTCAGAGCCTCACTGAATGATAAACACCTGGGGAATAGTCAGGAGTCTATTTCATATGGTCACTCATTCAGAGCTCAGTGAATAATACACACCTGGGGAACAGACACTAGTCTATTTTATATGGCCACTCATTCAGAGCCTCACTGAATGGTACACCTCTGTGGAATAGTCAGGAGTCTATTTCATATGGTCACTCATTCAGAGCTCAGTGAATAATGCACACCTGGGAAATAGTCAATGGTCTATTTTATATGGCCACTCATTCAGAGCTCAGTGAATAATGCACACATGGGGAATATTCAGGAATGTATTTCACATAGCCAATAACTCAGAGCCACAGTGAATAATGCACACCAGTGTAATAGTCAGAGTCTATTTTATATGGCCACTCATTCAGAGCCTCACTGAATAATACACACCTGGGGAATAGTCAGGATACTATTTTATATAGCCACTCATTCAGAGCTCAAACTAAAAATGCACTCCTGGGAGTATTCAGTATTCTCTTTCCTATGGCCACACATTCATAGCCTCATTGAATAATACTCATCTATGGAAAAGCCAGGAGTGTATTTCACATGGCCACTCATTTAGAGACTCAGTGAATTATACATACCTGGGGAATACTCAGGAGTCTATTTTATATAGCCACTCATTTAGAGACTCACTGAATAATGCACACCTGGGGAATAGTCAGGAGTCTATTTTATATGGTCACTCATTCAGAGCCTCAGTGAATAATGCACACCTGAGGAATAGTCAGGAGGCTATTTTATGTAGCCACTTATCCATATCCTTAGTAAGTAATACAAACCTGGGTAATAGTCAGGAGTCTATTTCATGTGGCCGCTTATTCAGATACTCACTGAATGATACACACCTGAGGAATAGTCAGAGTCTACATCATGTGGCCACTCAATCAGAGCATTACTGAATGTTGCACACTTGGGAAATACGATTCTATTTCATATGACCATTAATTAAGAGCCTCATTGAATAATGCACACCTGGGCAATAATCAGGAGGCTATGTCATATGAACACTCATTCAGAGCATCAGTGAATAAGGCACACCTGTGGAGTAGCCAGGATTTGATTTCATATGGCCACTCACTCATAGCCCCAGTGAATAATGCACATATGTACAGTACTCAGCAGTCTATTTTATATAGCCACTCATTCAGAGATTCACTGAATAATACAAACATGGGGGATAGTCAGCATTCTATTTCATATGACCACTCAGGCAGAGCCTCACTGAGCAATACAAACCTGGGGAAGAGTTAGGAGTCTACTTTATATAGCCACTAATTTACAGCCTCAGTGAATAATGCACACATGGGGAACAGTCAGAAGTCTATTTCATATGACCATTAATTAAGAGCCTCATTGAATAATGCACACCTGTGGAATAGTCAGAGTCTATTTTATATGGCCACTCATTCAGAGCCTCACTGAATGATACACACCTGGGGAATAGTCAGGAGTCGATTTCATATGGCCACTAACTCAACGCCTCATTAAATAATACACAGCTGTGAACTTGTCAGGAGACTATTTTAAATTTCCAAACTTTCAGAGCCCCAGTGAATAATGCACACCTGTGGAATACTCAGGACACTATTACATATGGCCTCTCATTCACATCTCCACTAAATAAGGAACACCTATAGAGTAGTCAGAAGTCAAAGTAGGCCGGAATCACCCAAGATGGCATCACAGAGGTGACTCAGGATCGCAGCTCTCAGTGAAGGCACAGAGGGTGAGTACTAGCCACATTCTTGGATGAACGTTTGTTGCCCACAGAACGTTGAAAGTCCCAGGTGTGGGAGAGACATAGGACGCTAGCACAGCCAGCTCACGGGGCCGGTTTGGCTGGCGCCGCCCAGCAGTGGCACCCGGCACAAAACTCACTGGTCCGGGTACCCTGTTAAAACGGCAATCTGAGATTTGGAAGAGCAGATAGGCATGTCCATCTGATTGAACGGGACTTGGACAATGAATCAGACCAGGAGATTCCTGGGAAACGTGATCTGAGCTGGTGCAGTGGGCAGTGGCACGGGAGATCACATCAATCCCAGTGCCCTATCAGCAGGCTACTGGGGCACCAGTGAGAGAGTCAATCGTTCAGCTTTGGGAGAGGAAGAGAGAGAGAGAGAGAGGACAGACTCTGAGGCAGGGACTGGGTTATTGGGCTTGGCGGATCCCACACTCACGAGGACAAGCAGGGCAGCGACTGGAGTCACTCGGGGCTGAGAGTTTTGCTGCCGGCATCTAGGACGGTGCAGCCCGGTAGGGGAGGAAAGTCCGCCACTACAGACGCAATCCACCCCTACTGAAGTACCGCCCAGTGCTGACGCAGACTGCTGTTGCCGAGGCAACATGCCATAACACAGAGACTCTGCCAGCAGAGCGGAGCATGCCACAGCAGAATGGAGCTCCACAACAACAGGGCAGACCTGAGCTAGCCCTGGCAGGCAAATACTGAATACACTGCCTCTTAGCTAGGCAGGACAGTACAACAGATACTCATAAAGAAAGCCACAACTCCCTGAGACAGAGCACCTAAGCGGGGGATAAAAAAAGGAGGGCTTTTATGAGTTCTGTTGCAGCAGACATAAACACATCCTCCCAACAGCCCTGAATGAACAATGGAGCACACAGGACAGCACTGGAGCTACTATAAAGCACAGACCATTTCCTCAAGCAGCTCCCTGACCCCTGTATATCCAAAAAGTCACCCCAAAAAAGGACTAATCAGACTGACATTTGGCGGGCATCATTCTGGAACAAAGATAGCAGAAGAAACTGGTAGCATGCCTCACTGTTCCGCAGCTGCTACAGGTGTGCCCCAGACAAGCAGGGCCTGGAGTGGACCTCAGCACTCGTTCAACAGAGGGAATAGACCATTAGAAGGAATGCTAAGTAACAGAAGTACCTCATCATCAACAATCTGGGCATCCACACAGAGACCCAATTGAAAAATCAGCAACTACTAAGACGACAGGTGGATAAATCCATAAAGAAGGGAAGAAACCAGCGCAAAAAGAAGAAAAACACCCAAAACTAAAACACTTCACCTCCTACAAAGAACGAAAACCCCTCACCAGCAAAGGAACACAGCTGGACGGAGAATGAGTGTGACGAAATGATGGAATGAGACTTCAGAAAGTGAATAATGAGAAACTTCAGTGAGCTAAAAAAAACATTGTTCTAAATCAGTGCAAAGAAACTAAGAACCTTGAAAAAAGATTTGAAAAAAGATTCGAGGAAATGATAACAAAAATGGACAACTTAGAGAGGAATATGAATCAGTTGAAGGAGCTGAAAAACACAACACGAGAACTTCGTGAAGCATGCACAAGTATCAACAGCGGAATTAACCAAGCAGAAGAAAGAATATCAGAAGTCAAAGATCAAATCAATGAAATAAAACGAGAAACCAACATTAGAGAAAAAGTCCCCAAGAAATGTGGGACTATGTGAAGAGACACAACCTACGTTTGATAGATGTACGAGAATGTGATGAAGAGAATGAATCCAAGCTGGAAAACACTCTTCAGGATATTACCCAGGAAAATTTTCACAACCTAGAAAGAGAGGTCAATACTCAACTCCAGGAAATACAAAGAACACCACAAAGATACTCCACAAGAAGAGCAACCCCAAGGCACATAATCGTCAGATTCACCAGGGTTGAAATGAAGGAGAAAATACTAAGGGCAGCCAGAGAGAAAGGTCGGGTCACCCACAAAGGGAAGCCCATCAGACTCACAGCAGATCTCTCGGCAGAGACTCTACAAGCCAGAAGAGAGAGGGGGCCAATATTCAACATCCTTAAAGAAAAGAACTTTCAAACCAGAATTTCATATCCAGCCAAACTCAGCTTCATAATTGAAGGAAAAATAAAATTCTTCATGAACAAGCAAGTACTCAGAGATTTTGTCACCACTAGGCCTGCTTTACAAGAGCTCCTGAAAGAGGCACTACACATAGAAAGAAACAACCAGTACCAGCCATCCTAAAAGCATACCAAATGCTAAAGAGCATCAACAAAATGAAGAATCTACATGAACCAATGGGCAAAACAGCCAGCTAGCATCAAAATGGCAGTATCAAATTCACACATAACAATATTAACCCTAAATGTAAATGGGCTAAATGCACCAATCAAAAGACACAGACTGGCAAATTGGATAAAAATAAAACCCATCGGTGTGCTGTATCCAGGAAACCCACCTCACATGCAAGGATACACAAAGGCTCAAAATAAAGGGATGGAGGAAGATTTACCAAGCAAATGGAGAGCAAAAAAGCAGGAGTTGCAATTCTCATCTCTGATAAAATAGACTTTAAAGCAACAAAGATCAAAAGGGACAAAGAAGGTCATTACATAATGGTAAAAGGATCGATACAACAAGAAGAGCTAACGATTCTAAATATATATGGACCCAATGTAGGAGCACCCAGATATATAAGGCAAGTTCTTAATGACTTACAAAGAGACTTAGACTCCACACAATAATAGTGGGAGACTTTAACACTCCACTGTCAATATCAGACAGATCAACCAGACAGAAAATTAACAAGGATATCCAGGACTTGAACTCAGACCTGGAACAAGCAAACCTGATAGACATTTACAGAACTCTCCACCCCAAATCCACAGAATATACATTCTTCTCAGCACCACATCACACCTACTCCAAAATTGACCACATAATTGGAAGTAAAGCACTCCTCAGCAAATGCAAAACAACTGAAATCATAACAAACAGTCTCTCAGACCATAGTGCAATCAAGTTGGAACTCAGAATTCAGAAAATAACTCAGAACCGCACAGCTTCATGGAAACTGAACAACTGGCTCTTGAATGTTGATTGATAAACAATGAAATGAAGGCAGAAATAAAGAAGTTCTTCAAAGCCTCAGTGAATAATACACACCTGGGGAATAGTCAGGAGTCTATTTTATATGGCCACTCATTCAGAGCCTCAGTGAATAATACACACCTGTGGAATAGTCAGGAGTCTATTTCATGTGGTCACTAATTCAAAGCCTCAGTGAATAATACACACCTGGGGAAGAGTTAAGATTCTACTTCATATAGCCACTCATTCAGAGCCTCAGTGAATAATACACACCTGTGGAATAGTCAGGAGTCTATTTTATATGGCCACTCATTCAGAGCTTCACTGAATAATGCACACCTGGGGAATAGACACTAGTTTATTTTATATGGCCACTCATTCAGAGCCTCACTGAATAATACACACCTGGGGAATAGTCAGGAGTCTATTTCATATGCCCACTTAATCAGAGTCTCAAATAACACACACCTGGGGAATTGTCAGGAATCTATTTCATGTGGTCACTAATTCAAAGCCTCAGTGAATAATGCACACCTGGGGAATAGTCAGGAGTCTATTTCATATGGCCACTCATTCAGAGCCTCAGTGAATAATACACACCTGGGGAAGAGTTAAGATTCTACTTCATATAGCCACTCATTCAGAGCTTCAGTGAATAATGCACACCTGGGGAATAGACACTAGTTTATTTTATATGGCCACTCATTAAGGGCCTCAGTGAATAATACACACCTGGGGAAGAGTTAAGATTCTACTTCATATAGCCACTCATTCAGAGCCTCACTGAATGATAAACACCTGGGGAATTGTCAGGAATCTATTTCATATGGCCACTCATTAAGGGCCTCAGTGAATAATGCACACCTGGGGAATTGTCAGGAATCTATTTCATGTGGTCACTAATTCAAAGCCTCAGTGAATAATGCACACCTGGGGAATTGTCAGGAATCTATTTCATATGGCCACTCATTCAGAGCCTCAGTGAGTAATGCATACCAGGGAATACTCAGGACACTATTACACATGGTCACTCATTCAGAGCCTCACTGAATGATAAACACCTGGGGAATAGTCAGGAGTCTATTTCATGTGGTCACTAATTCAAAGCCTCATTAAATAATACACAACTGTGGAATAGTCAGGAGTCTATTTCATATGCCCACTTAATCAGAGTCTCAAATAACACACACCTGGGGAATAGTCAGGAGTCTATTTCATATGGCCACTCATTCAGAGCCTCACTGAATAATACACACCTGGGGAATTGTCAGGAATCTATTTCATATGCCCACTTAATCAGAGTCTCAAATAACACACACCTGGGGAATAGTCAGGATTCTATTTCATACGACCAGTATTGAGAGCCAAACTGAATAGACCAATGGGTCTGAAGTTGAGGAACATTAAGAGCCTACCACACAGCCCATGTCCAGATGGGTTTCAGCCATCTACCAGACACACAAAGAGGAGTACCATTTCTTCTGAACTATTCAAATAATTCAAAGGGGAATTTAAATCATTTATGACCAACATCATTGATACTAAATCAGAGACCCAAAAGAAAGAAAACTTCAGGCCAATATTCATATGAACATTGATGCAAAAATCTTCAATAAAATACTGCAAACCGATTGCAACAGCACATTAAAAACTTATCCATCATGATCAAGTAGGATTCATCCTGGGATGCAAGGCTGGTTCAATATCATAGTCTATGTAATTCACCACATAAACAGAAGCCCCACATGATTATCTCAATTGATGCAGAGAAGGCATTTGAAAAATTCAACACTTTATATAAAACCTCAATAAACTTGGTATTGATGAAACATATCTGAATTAATAGCTATTTACAACAAACCAACAGCCTTATATATTCTGGGCAAAAACTGGAGCATTCCCTTTGAAAATGGCACTGACAATGATGCCCTCTCTCACACTCCTATTCAACATAGTACTGAGTTCTAGCCAGAGCAATCAGGCAAGAAAAATCACTGTTCTGATGACCCCCAGTTCGATTCAGATCAAATGACTTGACGTATCTCAATTGCCCTATGAGTCAACTGTCCCCACTTGGACAGTTTGAACCCTCTATTGTTTCTAAGAAACCTGTTACACATGACACATGTTATTACACTCCTGCATCTAGACCATTGTCACGTCTGTTTAGGGTCTAGCTTAGAATAGACTTCATAGCCAGTAACGCCAGAACGAAGCTGCTATTACCAGCGTGAAAATGGCTTCTTCCCTCGAACATGTGCATCCCACCATTTGGATCATGGACTGTAATCAGTTTGTCTTCACTCAGTCTTCTCATTTCGGAATATCGGAGGAGGATGAGACACTGATGGAGTCTACTCAGGTATTTATTTCAGCAGAGGATAGGTAGCATTGCCTCTTTATTCCTGAATATAATGCACGCCAGTCAGGTTTGTGCACTCTCTCCTTATAGGTGACCTTAGACACGCCTAAGTGAATTTTAATCCTGTATATGGGTTTCTGATATGGAAATCTATTCCTGTGGACTCAATCAGGGAGTTATGGCACTCGTGGAATAACTCAATTGGGGCTTATCCTGTTTCTTGTGCAGCACTGTCAAAAGCCCACCTAGTTCAGTAATGAACATAAAATATTCCCTCCGAGACTTTCTGACCGAATACAACACCATTTCCTTGAACTTTACCTGATCTATCGGCAGTGGGACCTAGTCTAATTAAGCGGGGACCAGCCGACTCAGGGGGGAATCCGGTTGGAACCCCCAGGATGAGTTAGTCCAAATAATCCCCGCGTTGGTGGGTTTCACAGCCCCGCTTTTTATTTAATAAGAGCTTATAAGTTTCACTATAATGGAGTCTGACCTGACAGTCCCTCGGGACTTGACCATCACATGTTTGTAACTGGCCTGCATCTGACTTACCTGCGGTCGTGTACATAGGAGCACCCAAGTAATCAGTCACTATCTACATACTTCGGGTGGATGAGGAAAATCTAATGGGAGGCTGCCATGTTAGGGCATAATCGCCCTGGAACCCTCAGTAAGTCCACTTTTTAACACATTTTATGTGGAACTAGTGTATATTTTTTTTCTCGGGATCCAATCAACTTGCAAATCTGGAATTTGTTGAGGGGGCTCTAATTCATACTTTCCGCAGACTAGCTCTACCTCACAGAACTGGGGGATGAATTCTCACTCAATTAACCTTGTGGCCTTACCATTGTGCCAGCCTCATCTTTCTAAAATCTGTGTGCAGGGAATCGCAAGGTTGAATTAGACAAACCGAAGTGGCATACTTTGTAGCTAATTGTTTAAAGGGGGTCTCAGAATGGATTGGGCATTCATTAAGGCGGTCTATTAAGTGCAGTCAAAGTGACTTTTTAGTGACTGACCACACAATAAGCTCATGGCCCTGAGGCTAATGGTAACGTGAACGCAGAATTCGTATAGTTCCGTAGGGGTAACTCATTCCTCAATGGAGGCTGTGTACATACACACTGATGAAGTCAAGTTGGTTGACAGGGGAGGATGGATCCCAGTTTTATAACTATGCTGAAACTCTCACCTGTGGACCTTTTATCTCCGGTCATCCAGCTCATGGCAAACTTTATGAACTTATCATTTAGTTGCTACTATTTATCTGAATGTTTACGAGTTCACTGTGACCGATAGTCCGACCACTCAGCTAGTGGCCTCAGACTTCTCCCGCCTGATTTTAAGCCTTTGCATGACATTATAAAGATAGGAGGCTGGCTATAGCCATGACCTGGGACTGAACAGACTGGAGTGCCTGCAAGGACTTAAGGAGTGTATGGTTATGGACTTCAGCATGTATGGTGTCTGCAAGTTTGAGGAGTAAGGGAGGGGGCCTTCCAAACATAATTTCAAAAGGAGTGAATCCTTTCTTATAGGGAGTACAGGGGGTACAGAGGAGAACAAAAGGAAGCAGGTTGACCCAGTTTTCACCGGTCTCTAGAATGAATTTTGTTAAAGTCTTCTTTATGGTCCAGTTCATTCTTTCAACCTGCCCTCAACTCTGGGGGCGATAGGCACAATGTAGTTTTCAGGATATGCCCAGGGCTTTGGCCAGGCCCTGAGAAACCTGTTCTGTAAATGCAGGGCCACTATCTAATCCCAGTGTCAAGGGCAAGCCAAACCGAGGAACCAGGTTCTGTAACAGTCTTTTTGTTACTACCAGTGCAGTTTCTGACCTAGTAGGAAAAGCCTCGGCCCACCCAGAGAAAGTGTCTACAAACAGAAGGGGGCATTTATAGCCGTATGCTGTGGGCTTTGCTTCAGTAAAATTTACTTCCCAGTGTTCCCCTGGACTAGTACCCCTGAGTCTTATCCCTGCCTGACTAGACCTACTGCCTCCTGGATTTATCCTGGCACACACATCACATCGAGTAGTAGTTTCCCTAACACTTTCATGTAAATGTGGAATGTAGTACCTGGCCCTCAGTAGCTCAGTGAGTTTTATTTGTTCTAAGTGTGTGGCCTGGTGTGTGTCTTTAACTAGAGTCCATCCTAGAGCCTCAGAGAGCACAATCCTTGTGTCTGATAGGGTCCACCATCCTGTGGAATCTTGTCATTACCCCTGTTCTTTAGCAAAGTTTTCTTCATCAGGTGAGTACATAGGGGTAGGGGGCAGAGTTGGAACCAGCAGAGTCACAAGAAGAGTCAGAGGTTTTACTGGCCCCAAGGCTGCCTGTCTGGCTTGCAGGTCAGCTGTCCTATTTCCCCTTGCCTCTGATGTATCTCCCTTTTTGTGTCCTTTGCAGTGTATTAATGCCACTGCCTTGGGCTTCCATATAGCCTCTAGTAGGGCTAGGGTTTCCTCTTCATTTATGATGACTTTTTTCTCTGAGGTAAGCAGCCCTCTTTCTTTATAAATGGCTCCGTGTACATGGGCCATAACAAAGGCATATTGGCTATCAGTGTAGATGTTGACAGTTTTTCCTGCCGCCCAATCCAAGGCCTTTATTAGAGCTATGAGTTCTGATTTTTGGGCTGAGGTTTCATGTCGAAGACCCTGGTCTCAGATAACCCGCTCTAGGGTGACCACAGCTGCCCCAGCATACCTGACTCTGTCGACCATGAAACTGCTGCCATCTTTATACAGTACCTCCTCTGGGTTCTGCAGGGGGAGGTCGGTGAGATCCAGTCACGCAGCATGGAGGACATCTATTGTCTGTTGGCAGTCATGTATGGGCTCTTGTGGCTTGCTGTCAGGCAGCAATGTGGCAGGGTGTAAAACTCTGGTTTTTGAGGGTTTTATGCGGGGCTGGTCCAAAAGTAAGGCCTGGTATTGGATTATGCGGGCATTAGACATCTATGTTCTCAGAGCTCCTCAGAGTAGCGACTCCACCACGTGGGGTGCCACTAAGTTTAACTCTTGCCCCAAGGTTAGTTTGTCCGCCTCCTTGACTAACAGGGCCATAGCTGCTACCGACCTCAGAAAAGCTGGCCACCCAGAAGCTATGGGATCAAGACTTTTTGAAAGATAGGCAACTGGCTGGGACCATGGTCCCAATGTCTGGGTGAACACCCCTTTACTGACTCCCTGTTTTTCATGCACAAACAACTGGAAAGGTTTAGAGATGTCTGGCAAGGCCAAGGCTGGGGCTGCAGTCAGGGCAGTCTTAATATTGTCAAAAGCTTATTACTCTACTTCTGTCCATGTCAACAGCTGATTTCCTCCAGTGCAGGCATACAAGAGCTTGGCTCTCTTAAAAATCCCAAAATCCATAGCCTGCAGTGTCCTACTCCCCCCAAAATTCTAGAACTTGGCGTTTTGTGGTGGGTGTGGGTATTTGCAGCACTGCTTGGACTCATCTGGGTGCCAGTGCCCGGTTGCCCTTCTCTATTATATAGCCCAGAAAAGTGACTCTTGACTGACATATTTGGGCCTTTTTAGCTGAGACCCAGTAGTCCAAAGTCTGTAGGGTCTTTAGTAGGGACAAGGTGGTCTCCTCACAGTCCTCCTGGGCCTCTCTGCTGGATTTTTGGTCCCCATGCTATAACTTGGGTTTGCACTTTCTGGAGTGCTGTTATCACGGCCTTAGTAACTCTTTTATCTTGCTTGGCATCTAAGGTGTTCCTATTCATAAAAACTTTTTGAGCAATCTCCAACCACTGGGCTAAATTTATTTTCTGGAACCCCTCTAAGTTTTGCAATTTTCTTTTTCTGTCTGGAGCAGACTGGGAAACAAAAGCCAGATTTATGTCCCACTCATTCTCTGGGGCCTCAGGGTCAATAGGGATGTAGATATGGTAGGCGTCCTTGTAGGTGCTCAAGAAAAGTGGCTGCGAACTTTTGCAGACCCTGGGTGACGGTTTCTACCTTGGAGATGCTGGTGGGTTTTCGGGCTGCCCCCTTAACCCCCTCTAACAAGTACCAGTGAAAATTGTTCAAAGCCTGCATGCCTGCTGGGGTGTTTCAGTTCCATTGGGGCCTGGTGGAAGGGAAAATTGCATTAATGTGTTCCTGGCGATCTTCTACTGATCTCTCCTCCGTCCCAATTATTGCTTTATGGGCTTCTTGTCTAATTCTGCTTCTCTCCTCTGTGGTGAACAACACTAGGAGTAGCTTCTGGCAATCATCCCAGTTTGGACGGTGGGTTTGTAAAACTGACTCCAGGAGCCCTGTGAGTGCCTGGGGCTTTTCAGAAAATGAGGGATGTTTAGCCTTCCAGTTATACAAATCACTAGAGGAAAAAGGGGCATAAACAATAAAAGGGCAGCCCCAGCTGCCTCCATTGGCGGGAGGTGTCTCCTGGAGGGGCAGCAACTTTGGCAGGTGTGGGGACCCACTTTGAGTGTGAAGGGGAGGCAAGGGATGATTATTAGTACTGTTTGGAGTGGGGTGTTGGAACCCCGTTCCCAAGGGCCGAGAATATGGTGGGGCCACTCTTGGTCCTTGGCAGGGGCTGGAAGAAGAGCTGGTACCGAGGGGCTTTTCTTTGGGCCTGCCAGCATAACCTGATGTCCAGCCTGCTTTATGCATTTCTCCAGCAAAGGAGGAGGGTGTTGAATCAATTTCAGCCATTGATCAATGTATGGAAATTGATCTGCGTGTTCTGGGGACCCTGACACCTTGTTCCAGACAGCCTGAGTGATCTTGGGGTCGTATTTCCCTGTATCTGGCTAGCCCATTCCAAAGGTTGGGCACTCTAACTTATAGAAGGTCTGAAGCCTCTGTGGGGTTAGTTTAACACCATACTGGCCAAAGAACCCTGTTTTAAAATTTGTCATCATGCATCAAAAGGGGGTGCCTGGTCATGACTGTGACGAACCCATTTGGTTTTTCCTTCAGTTTTTGAATTTTTTCAAGAGATTTCACTAATTTAAGACTTGCTTCACTGAGGATTTGAACCAACAATCTTGCAGTCACGGGCCCCACCCCTTAACTACTGTTCTAACAAGTAACTTGCACTACAAAGAGTTAGAAAGCTGTTCTTAAAGCCAGATTTTAGATGCAAATACTGCACCCTGAGGCAGTGTGGCCTGCCTGAAAGCTGGGTGGGGCTGCTGGCCGGCAGAGACAGAGAAAAAATGCTTTTTGTGTCAGTTTAAAAACTGAGCTCTAAGCCGCTGGGCTGGCTGCCAGTTCCCAGTTCCCTGCCCCTGCATCTTTTGGTCACCTTGACACAGGGACTCTGAAAAACAATTAATTCCTGTCTCTCTATCTCTCTCTCCTTCCCTACTTTCTTATCCTCTCTCTCTTTACTTTTGTCTACTTTCTCTTTTTCTTCTACTTTCTTGTCCTCTCTCCTCTTTACTTCCCTGTTTACTTTCTCTCTCTCTCTCATTTCCCTACTTTCTGGTCCTCTCTTCTCTTTTCTTCCCCTACTTTCTCTCTCCTTCCCCTACTTTCTGGTCCTCTCTTCTCTTTTCTTCCCCTACTTTCTTGTCCTCTTTCCTCTTTCCTTCCCTGTTTACTTTCTCTATCTCTCTCTCCTTCCTCTACTTTCTGGTCCTCTCTTCTCTTTCCTTCCCTGTTTCTGCTGTCTCCTTTTGGGCCCCTTGCTTGCTACTTGTGACTTCCTCTTTCTGTGGTATAGCCAATTTTGGAAAGCCTCAAATTTGAATTTTGTCCTCTCTAAAGCAGGTTTTAGCAGGGTTTCTGCAGCCAGGTCATGCAAGGACCAGACAATTTAATTGGTGGGTCTGTCTCTAGTCCTAGTCAAAGAAACAGGGGGTAAGGGCCAGGGTAAGGTGGTGGCCTCTTCCCCCATACATCACAATTTGTAGAGTATGCAAAAGAGTTGCCAATCTGTCTTTAGTGGTTTATGGCACCGAATTAAGAGAATAAAACAACTAGAGTTAAGACTATCTGCCACATGAAAAAGGATAAAAGAGTGAGGCCACAGTGATAGAAGAAGAAGATGAGGAAGAAAGAGAAGATAGTGATTTATTTAGGGGTGTAATCAACAAAAGTTTCCTGCATCCAGTGGTCTGTCAACCACTGCAAGATATCCCCTACTTCAAGGGAGGATGGCCTGAGCCACTGTATGTCTGCTAGGAGAAGTCTAATAAAACTGACAAATTTAGAGATGAGACAGAACCACATACAAGAGTGACAAACAAAGAGTGGGAGTCCCCCAGAAGGGGAGCCAATCAGTTGCCTGCCTGGCCACGTTCCCAGAGGAATGTTTCAGGGACATCTTGGCTAAGGCATACCTGTAAAATCCCCAGGCCTGGTCACCTCAGGATGGAAGTCCGAGTAGGACAGTCTGAGGTGAACCACCGTTATGCCTTATGTCACTTCTGTGGAACTGCAGGTGAAGGCCCACTCAAGCCCCATAGCTTTTCAGCCATGGGACTACATATATACACATTCACTCTCACTCACACAGAGGTTATAAAAACGAATGCTGACAGCCACTATGCCAGCTACCCAATGCTGATACCCACTATGCCATCTACCAGAAGGCTGCTACCCACTGCAACAGCCACCAGAAGGCTGTCACCCACTAAGACAGCCACCAGAAAGCTGGCACCCACTATGCCATCCACCAGAAACCTCAAGCAATGTCTCACTGAGACATGCCAGGTCAGAGTTGCAATGACTCATCAGTCACCTGACTCAGGCCCTTCCATTGAACTAGCTCCCAGATTCCAGACCAAACTTACATCCGGAGGCATTTTTAGGACCCTGAAGAATTTTGGGTGAGTGTAGGCCGTGTGGTCACTTATCCTCCATGGTGACACTCTGGGGCCCTGGGGCAACTCAGGAGGCTCCTGCCCTAGATGACCCTGAGGTGAAAGCAGCCGCTTGGGCAAGACTCTGAGATGGCTTTTGTCTAGGTGATGGAGGAATATAAATAAAATCTCTCTGGGGCATCCAAATGAAGTATTGCATGCGAGATTGGAATAATCAACCACGAAAAAGTATGCCAAATTGCAGGGTCTTTATTGCCAGCAATCACGGAGGACTCACGTATCTCCAACCCATGGCTCCGAACTCAAGGGGATCAGGGTATTTAAGCTGAAAAACCACATAGTGGATGCAGGGCAAGCAACTTTACAGTAACTACTAATAAGCAAAGGCCAGACAGTTACTGAAAAAAATAGGCAAGCAGTGTACGTTCTTTAGAGCAAGCTAGCAGTTTTGTTTACAGAAGCCAAGGTCAGCAGTTATTGCAAGGAGAATGGGACAGTACAACTTATTTTGGGGAAAAGCAGCTTTGTCTAATAAAATGACGTTGCTCAGACTCTAACTCTAGGCCCACTATAGCACAGTCAGAAGTCTGTCTTATATAGCTACACATTCAGAGCCTTACTGAATAATACACACTTGGAGGAAAGTCAGAATTGTATTTCATAAAGCCACTCTTTCAGAGCCCAACCTAAAAATGCACTCCTGGGAGTATTCAGGAGTCTCTTTCCTATGGCCACTCATTCAGAGCCTCACTGAATAATACACACCTATGGAAAAGTCAGGAGTGTATTGCACATGGAAACTGATTCAGACCCTCAGTGAAGAATCATATATACCTGGGGAATACTCATAAGTCTATTTTATATAGCCACTTATTTAGAGACTCACTGAATAATGCACACCTGGGGAATAGTCTGGAGTCTATTTGATATGACCATTCACCCAGTGCCTCAGTGGAAATTGCACACCTAAAAAATAGTCAAGAGGCTATAGTCAGGGATCTATTTCATATGGTCACTCGTTCAGAAACTCACTGACTGATACACATCTGGGAAATAATCAGAGTCCATGCCATGTGGTCACACAATCAGAACATTACTGAAGGATGCACACCTAAGAAATAGATAGGATTCTATTTCATATAACCACTGATTGAGAGCCTCATTGAACAATGCACACCCAGACATTAATCAGGAGGCTATGTCATATGAACACTCCTTCAGAGCCTTAGTGAGTAAGTGCACACTTGGGGAATTGTCAGGAGTCTATTTCATATGGCAACTCAGACAGGACCTCAGTGAATAAGACATACCTGGGGAATATTCAGGAGTGCATTTCAATTAAGCACACACTAAGAGGCTCAGTGAATTATACACAACTGTGGAAGGATCAGGAGTCAATTTCATCTGGCCTCTCACTCAGAGCTTCATTGAATAATACACTCCAATGGAATAGTCAGGAGCCTAATTGATATAGCTACTCACTCAGAGCCTTTCTGCATAATAAGCAACTGGGGGATATTTAGGTCTCTATTTCATATTACCACTGATTCAACGCCTTAGTAAATAATGAATACCATACCTGGGGAGTACTCAGCATTCTATTTTATATGGCCACTCATTTCTCACCTCAGTGAATAATGCACAGGATTGGAATCCTGAATAATAGCCAGGATCTTATTTCATATGGACATTCATTCAGACCTTCACTGAATAATGCACACATTTGGAATAGGATGAATTTTGTTTCCCATGGCTACTCATTCAGATCCTCACTGAATGGCACACACCTGTGGAATAGTCAGGATACTATTTTATATAGCCACTCATTCAGAGCCTCAGTGAACCATGCATACCTGAGGAGTACTGAGGATTTTATTTCAAATGAACCTTCATTCAAAGCCTCAGTGAATAATGCACAACTGGGGAATAGTCAAGGGTCTATTTCATATGGCCACTCATTCAGAGCCTCAATGAATGACAAACACTTGGGGAATAATCAGGATTCTATTTCATACGACCAGTATTGAGAGCCAAACTGAATAATGCACACCTTGGGAATAATGAAGAGTCTGATAGGAACACTGTTTTGGTGCCTCAGTGTATAATACACACCAGGAAAATCCTGAGGAGTCTTTTTAATATTGGCCCTCATTCACAGCCTGTCGAAGTAGTGCAAGTTTGGGGAATTGTCAGGAGTTTATTTAGAATGGCAACTAATTCAGAGACTCAGTGAAAAATACACACATGGGAAATATTCAAGGCTCTATATCATATGACCACTTATTCAGAGCCTCAGTTGATACACGCCTGGGGAATAACCAGTATCTTATTCCATATAACCTGTGATTCACAGCCAAACTGAATAATGCACACCTTGGGAATAGACAGTTTTCTCCTTCATATGGACACTCTTTTAGAGCCTTAGTGTATAATACACACCAGGGGAATATTGATTAGGTTATTTCATATTGCCACTTATTTGGAGCCCTCTGAATAGTGCATTTGGGGAATTGTCAGGAGTTTACTTAGAATGTTCTCTCATTCAGAGCCTCATTGAATAATGCATACCTGAAAAAATCTTGTAGTCTTTTTCACATGGCCATTCATTCAGAGCATCAGTGAAGAATGCACACTTGTGGAGTAGCCATGTGTATATTTTCTTTGGTGACACGTTCAGAACATCAGTGAATAATACACACCTGTGAAATAGTCAGTAGTATATTTCATAGGGGCCCTCATTGAGAGCCAGTGTGAATAAAACACACCTAAAGAATAGTCAGTAGCATATTTTATATTGATATTCATTCAGAGCTTCAGTGAATAATGCAGAACTGGGGAAGAGACAGGAAGCTATTTCATATGGCTACTCAGTGAGAGCCTCAGGGAGTAGTGCACACCTGAGGAACTGTCAGGAGTCTACTAAGTATGGCAACTCATACAGAAACTCAGTCAATAATACACACCCGTGGAATAGTCAGGAGTCTATTTCAATTGGCCACACATTCAGAAGCTCAGTGAATAATACACACCAGGTGAATTGTCAGAGACTATTTTCTCTGGACTGTCGTGCAGAGCTTCACTGTATAACGCACTCCTGTGGAGTAGTCAGCAGCTTAATTAATATAGCCATTCATTTAGAGCCTCTCTGAGTAATAAGCTCATTGTAAATATTCAGGAATTTCTTCAAATTGGCCACTCAGAGCCTCACTGAATGGTACACCTCTGTGGAATAGTCATATGCCCACTAATTTAGAATCTCATGGAGTAATACACACGGGTGGATAAGTGAAGATTCTCTTTAATATGGCCACTCATTCAGAGCATCATTGAATGATATGCACCTGTGGAATTATCAAGAGTCTATTTCATATTTCCACTTATTCATCGCCTCAGTGAATAATGAACACCTTGGGAGTACTGAAGATTCTATTTTAAATAATAGACACTTGAAGAATAGTTAATGGTCTATTTTATATGGTCACTCATTCAGAGGCTCACTGAATGATAAACACCTGGGGAATAGTCAGGACTCTATTTCCTATGCCCAGTCATTGAGAGCCAATCTGAATAATGCACACCTTGAGAATAGTCAGATGTCTCTTTCATAGGGACACAGTTTCAGAACCTCAGTGAATAATGCACACTTGGGGAATAGTTAGGAGTCTGTTTAACATGACCACTCATTATGAGCCTCAGTGAATAATGCACGTCTGTGGAGTACTGAGGAGACTAATTCATATCACCCCCGATTCTGAGACTCCCTGAATAATGTACACAAGGGGAACAGTCAGAATTCTATTTCTTATGGTCACTCAGTAAATCCCCCACGGAATAATACACAACTGGAAAATAGTCAGGAGGCTATCTTATATGTCCACTCAGAGAATAAGTGAATAATTCAGACTTGGGGAACACTCAGGAGTCTGTTTCACATGGCCAATAATTCAGAGCCACAGTGAAAAATGCACACAATAGTCAGGAGCCTCTCTCATATGGCCACTCATTCAGTGCCTCACTGAATGATAAACACCTGGGGAATCGTCAGAATTCTATTCCATACTACCATTCATTCAGAGCGTTATTGGATAATTCACAACGTGGCAGTAGTCAGGAGTCTATTTCATATGGCCACTCATTCAGAGCCTCAGTGAATAATGCACACCTTGAGAATAGTCAGATGTCTCTTTCATAGGGACACAGTTTCAGAACCTCAGTGAATAATACACACCTGGGGAATAGTCAGGAGTCTATTTCATATGGCCACTCATTCAGAGCCTCAGTGAATAATACACACCTGTGGAATAGTCAGGAGTCTATTTTATATGGTCACTCATTCAGAGCCTCAGTGAATAATACACACCTGTGGAATAGTCAGGAGTCTATTTCATATGGCCACTCATTCAGAGCTTCAGTGAATAATGAACCCCTATGGAGTAGTCAGGAGTCTATTTCATATGGCCACTCATTCAGAGCCTCACTGAATAATACACACCTGGGGAATAGTCAGGACTCTATTTCCTATGCCCAGTCATTGAGAGCCAATCTGAATAATGCACACCTGGGGAATAGTCAGGAGTCTATTTCATATGGCCACTCATTCAGAGCCTCACTGAATAATACACACCTGTGGAATAGTCAGGAGTCTATTTCATATGGCCACTCATTCAGAGCCTCACTGAATGATAC
Source organism: Saguinus midas (assembly GCA_021498475.1). Classification (NCBI taxonomy): domain Eukaryota; kingdom Metazoa; phylum Chordata; class Mammalia; order Primates; family Cebidae; genus Saguinus; species Saguinus midas. The sequence continues at coordinate 5,432 of JAKFGQ010000431.1, read as the reverse complement.
ACACCTGGGTGATAGTCAGGAGTCTATTTTATATAACCTCCCATTCTGGGCCTCACTTAATTACACACACCGGGAAGTGTCAGGAGTCTATTTGATATGGACACTCATACATAACCTTTTGAATAATACACACCTGGGGAATAGTCAGGAGTCTATTTCATATGGCCACTCATTCAGAGCCTCAGTGAATAATACACACCTGTGGAATAGTCAGGAGTCTATTTTATATGGTCACTCATTCAGAGCCTCAGTGAATAATTCAGACTTGGGGAACACTCAGGAGTCTGTTTCATGTGGCCACTCTTTCACAGCCTCACTGAATAATACACACCTGTGGAATAGTCAGGAGTCTATTTCATATGGCCACTCATTCAGAGCCTCACTGAATAATACACACCTGGGGAATAGTCAGGACTCTATTTCCTATGCCCAGTCATTGAGAGCCAATCTGAATAATGCACACCTGGGGAATAGTCAGGAGTCTATTTCATATGGCCACTCATTCAGAGCCTCACTGAATAATACACACCTGTGGAATAGTCAGGAGTCTATTTCATATGGCCACTCATTCAGAGCCTCACTGAATGATACACACCTGGGTGATAGTCAGGAGTCTATTTGGTATGGACACTCATACATAACCTTTTGAATAATGCACACCTGGGGAATAGTCAGGAGTCTATTTCATATGGCCACTCATTCAGAGCCTCACTGAATAATACACACCTGTGGAATAGTCAGGAGCCTCTCTCATATGGCCACTCATTCAGAGCCTCAGTGAATAATGCACACCTGGGGAATAGTCAGGAGTCTATTTCATATGGCCACTCATTCAGAGCCTCAGTGAATAATACACACCTGGGGAATAGTCAGGAGTCTATTTTATATGGCCACTCATTCAGAGCCTCAGTGAATAATGCACGTCTGTGGAGTACTGAGGATTCTATTTTAAATAATAGACACTTGAAGAATAGTTAATGGTCTATTTTATATGGTCACTCATTCAGAGGCTCACTGAATGATAAACACCTGGGGAATAGTCAGGACTCTATTTCCTATGCCCAGTCATTGAGAGCCAATCTGAATAATGCACACCTTGAGAATAGTCAGATGTCTCTTTCATAGGGACACAGTTTCAGAACCTCAGTGAATAATGCACACTTGGGGAATAGTTAGGAGTCTGTTTAACATGACCACTCATTATGAGCCTCAGTGAATAATGCACGTCTGTGGAGTACTGAGGAGACTAATTCATATCACCCCCGATTCTGAGACTCCCTGAATAATGTACACAAGGGGAACAGTCAGAATTCTATTTCTTATGGTCACTCAGTAAATCCCCCACGGAATAATACACAACTGGAAAATAGTCAGGAGGCTATCTTATATGTCCACTCAGAGAATAAGTGAATAATTCAGACTTGGGGAACACTCAGGAGTCTGTTTCACATGGCCAATAATTCAGAGCCACAGTGAAAAATGCACACAATAGTCAGGAGCCTCTCTCATATGGCCACTCATTCAGTGCCTCACTGAATGATAAACACCTGGGGAATCGTCAGAATTCTATTCCATACTACCATTCATTCAGAGCGTTATTGGATAATTCACAACGTGGCAGTAGTCAGGAGTCTATTTTATATTGCCTCTCAGTCAGAGCTTCAGTGAATAATGAACCCCTATGGAGTAGTCAGGACACTGTTTAAGATAGACACGAATTAAGTGCCTTTCTGAATGATACACACCTGGGTGATAGTCAGGAGTCTATTTTATATAACCTCCCATTCTGGGCCTCACTTAATTACACACACCCGGGGAAGTGTCAGGAGTCTATTTGGTATGGACACTCATACATAACCTTTTGAATAATGCACACATGAAGAATAATTAGGATTCTATGTCATATGGCTACTCATTCAGACAATCAGTGAATAACGCACACGTGGAGTAATAAGGAGTCTGTTTCATGTGGCCACTCTTTTTTTAAAAGGCATTTGGGCTTGGAAGAGAAAGATTGGAAAAGTGCAGTGATTTGTGGAATGGAGGAGGGAAAGTGATGGAAGTTGCTGGAGGACTGGGGTGTAAGTTGGGGACAGATTATGAGATGACCACACACCTTTTTTTTTTTGAAAAAGGAGAGAAGGAGAGGAAGAAAGAGGGAGAGAGAACAGGAATATTGCTTTATTCTATGAATGGGTATTAATAATGGCCAACCAATGTTTTGTGTATTTAAAGTGGAGAATGTATATTTTGTGTATTTAAAGTGGAGAGCTCTATAAATACTTATTAAGTTTACTTGTTCTGGATCTGAGTTCAAGTTCTGGATATCCTTATTAATTTTCTGTCCCATTGAGTCTAAATCTCTTTATGGGTCTTATGTATCTGGGTGTTAGAATCCTTAGCTCTTATTATTGCATTGATCTTTTTACCACTGTAACTTTGTTGCTTTGAAATCAGTTTTATCAAATGCGTGAATTGCAACTCCTGCTTTTTGTTTATTTATTTATTTTTGCTCTCCATTTGGTTGGTAAATCTTTCTCCAACCCTTTGTTTTGAGTCTTTGTGTATCTTTGGATATAAAATGGGTCTGAATGTAGATTTCCGAGTGGACGTCCAATTTATCGATTCCCAGTGCTGGAATCTGAGCAACCCACTGCGCCAACCAAAACAGCAGCGATAAGACTGTTGGTGCTCTTCTGCCTGGGAATCTCTGGTCTGGCTTCCTTCCCCTTCATGTGGCCACTCTTTCACAGCCTCACTGAATATTACACACTTGTGATATAGTCTGGAGTCTATTTCTTATGGCCAATAACTCAGAGCCACACTGAATAATGCACACCAGGTAAAAGGGGACCATTTCATATGAAAACTCACTCAGAACCTCACTAAATATTACATACCTGGGGAAATGTCAGGAGTAGATTATGGCCGCTCTTTCACACCCTCACAGAATAATGTACTCCTGTGGAATATTCAGAAGTCTCTTTTATATGGCCACTCATTGAGAGACTCACTAAATGTACACACCTGGGGAAATAGTCAGGATACTATTTTAGCCCCTCATTTAGAGTCTCACTGAATAATGCACACCCAGAAAATACTCATGAGTCTTTTACATGTGGCTTCTCATTCACAGTGTCACTGAATAATATGGAGTAGTCAGGAGTCTATTTCATGTAGCCACATATTCAGAGCCTCAGTGAATAATACACACCTGAGGTATAGTAAGGATTCTAATTTATATGACCACTTATTCTGAGCCTCACTGATTCAGAGATTCACTGAATAATACAAACATGGGGGATAGTCAGCATCCTATTTCATATGACCACTCAGGCAGAGCCTCACTGAGCTATACACACCTGGGGAAGAGTTAGGAGTCTACTTTATCTAGCCAGTAATTTACAGTCTCAGTGAAAAATGCACACCTGGGGAACAGACACTAGTCTATTTTATATGGCCACAAAATGAAAGCCTGAGTGAGTAATGAACAACTTTTTAATAGTCAGTAGTCTATTTCATATGCCCACTTATTTAGAGTCTCAGTCAATAATACATACCTGGGGAATAGTCACGAGTCTATTTCATATGGCCACTAACTCAAAGCCTCATTAAATAATACACAGCTTTGAACTTGTCAGGAGACTATTTTATATTTTCAAACTTTCAGAGCCCCAGTGAATAATGCATACCTGTGGAATACACAGGACACTATTACATATGGCCTCTCATTCACAGCTCCACTAAATAAGGAACACATGTAGAGTAGTCAGAAGTCTATTTCATTTAGCCACACATTCAGAGCAGCACTGAATAATATACACCTGGGGGAAAGTTAAAATTCTATTTCTTATGGCCACTCATTCAGAGCCCAACCTAAAAATGCACTCCTAGGGAGTATTCAGGAGTCTCTTTCCTAAGGCCATTCTTTCAGAGCCTCACTGAATAATACACACCTATGGAAAAGTCACAAGTGTATTGCACATGGCCACTCATTCAGCACCTCACTGAATGATACACACGTGGGTAATAGTCAGGATTCTATTTAATATGTACACACATTATGAGCCTCAGTAAATTATGTATGCCTTGGAATCCTGAGGATTCTATTTTCTATAGACCCCCTTTGTGAGTCTAACAGAGAAATTAACACACATGAGGAACTGTAAGGAGTAAATTTCATATGGCCCCTCCTTCAGAGCCTCATTGAATAATGTATACCTGGAGAAAAACTTGGAGTTTCTTTCATATGGCCATTCATTCAGAGCATCAGTAAAGAATGCACACCTGTGGAGTGGCCAGGTGTCTATCTACTTTGGCCACACATTCAGAACATCAGTGAATAATACAAACCTTTGGGACAGTCAGCAGTCTATTTCATAAGGCCCCTCATTCAGAGGCTGAGTAATACACACCTGGGGAATAGTCAAGAATCTACTATATATTGCCACTTATTCAAAGTCTCAGTGAATAATGCACACCTGGGAAACAGTCAGGAATCTATTTCATATGGACACTCTTTCAGAGCCTTCCTGAATAATACACACATTGGGGAGAGTCAGAAATCTGTCTTTTATGGCCACTCACTGACACTCCCAGAGAATAGTGCACACTTGGGGAATTGTCAGGAATCTATTTCATATGGCAACTGAGACAAAACCTCAGTGAATAAGACACACCTGGGGAATAGTCAGGAATGTATTTCAATTATGCACATGCTAAGAGGCTCAGTGAATTATACACAACTGGGGAAGGATCAGGAGTCAATTTCATCTGGCCTCTCATTCAGAGCTTCATTGAATAATACACTCCTGTGGAATACTCAGGAGCCTAATTGATATAGCTACTCATTCAGAGCCTCTCTGAATAATATGCCCCTCGGGGATATTTAGGTGTCTATTTGATATTACCACTGATTCAATGCCTTAATAAATAATGCATACCATACCTGTGGAGTAAGCAGCATTCTATTTTATATGGCCACTCATTCCTCACCTCAGTGAATAATTCACACCAGAGGAATAGTTAATATTTTCTTATGGACACTCATTCAGACCTTCACTGGATAATGCACACATTGGGAATATTGAGGATTCTCTTTCATATGGCCACTCATTCAGAGCCTCACTAAATGGTACACACCTGTGGAATAGTCAGGAGACTATTTTATGTAGCCACTCATTCAGAGTCTCAGTGAATCATGCACGCCTGAGAAGTACTGAGAATTTTATTTCAAATGACCCTTCATTCAAAGCCTCAGTGAATAGTTAAGGGTCTGTTTTATATGGCCACTCATTCAGAGCTTCAGTGAATGACACACACTTGGAGAATAATCAGGATTCTATTTCATACGACCAGTATTGAGAGCCAAACTGAATAATGCACACCTTGGTAATAGTGAGGATTCTGATAGGAACACTCTTAGTGCCTCA
>JAKFGQ010000430.1:0-24974 GCA_021498475.1 Saguinus midas | reverse complement strand
CATCCTTGCCAAGGACGAGTCCAGCAGCTCCGCCCAGTGTCCCTCTCCTCGTCTGGCCTCCACAGGGGATGAGACAAACCTTCAGAGTGGCAGGAGCCCACGTAGCCATCTGCTTCTGGGGCCCTGAGGCTTCTCAAAGTGGGGCTTCTCTGGCTCCTTGGGTGGCTGAGCACCTACCCACTCCAAACTCTGGGGCCCCAGCAAGCCCTTCCTGGCATCAAACTCCGGCTCCAAGTCTCCCGCTGTGAGAGGAGCATGTCCTAAAGCTGGTGCGGGAAGAGCATGCCTGGCCCATGTGAGTTTCGTAACAGTTATCCAAAAGCTATAAAAAATCATATTCCAAAATTTATGTACACAGTTCTCTACATATGGTAGCTTTCTGGAACCAGAATGAGCAGAGCATGAAAAGGTCTGTTTTATGTTTTATGAGTCAGAACCTGACTCCAGCCACTGCTGGTATACCACCTTCACTCCAGTTACTCGATAATACAAGGCCACCATGGTGCCAGTGGTCATTTCATGCTCAGGGAGCCTCATGGGGCTGAGAGAGAGCAGTCTATTTTTCCAAATGTCATCTTCCAAGTTACCATTTATACTCTTTTCTTTTTCTTTCAATTTTTATTGCATTATAGGTTTTGGGGTACATGTGCAGAATGTGCAAGATAGTTGCATAGGTACCCACATGGCAGTGTGTTTTGTTGCCTTCCTCCCCTTCACCCACACTTGGCATATATCCCCAGGCTATCCCTCCCCAGCCCCCACTGTCCCTCCCCATTCCCCAATAGACCCCAGTGTGTAGTAGACCCCTCCCTGTGTCCATGTGTTCTCATTTTTCTCACCCGCCTATGAGTGAGAATGTGCAGTATTTCTTTTTCTGTTCTTGTGTCAGTTTGCTGAGAATGATGTTCTCCAGATTCATCCATGTCCTTACAAAGGACACAACCTCATCATTTTTGATTGCTGCATAATATTCCATGGTGTATATATGCCACATTTTCCCAGTCCAGTCTATCATCGATGGGCATTTGGGTTGGTTCCAGGTCTTTGCTATTGTAAACAGTGCTGCAATGAACATTCATGTGCATGTATCCTTATAGTAGAATGATTTATAGTCCTTGATATATACCCAGTAATGGGATTGTTGGGTCAAATGGAATTTCTATTTCTAGGTCCTGAGGAATCACCACACTGTCTTCCACAATGGTTGAACTAATTTACACTCCCACCAACAGTGTAAGAGTGTTCCTCTTTCTCCACATCCTCTCCAGCATCTGCTGTCTCCAGATTTTTGAATGATCGCCATTCTAGCTGGCATGAGATGGTATCTCAATGTGGTTTTGATTTGCATCTCTCTAATGACCAGTGATGATGAGCATTTTTTCATGTGTTTGTTGGCCTCATGTATGTCTTCTTTTGTAAAGTGTCTGTTCATATCCTTTGCCCATTTTTGAATGGGCTTGTTTGTTTTTTTCCTGTAAATCTGTTTGAGTTCTTTGTAAATTCTGGATATCAGCCCTTTGTCAGATGGGTAAACTGCAAAGATTTTTTCCCATTCTGACGGTTGCCGATTCACTCTAGTGACTGTTTCATTTGCCCTGCAGAAGCTGTGGAGTTTGATTAGGTCCCATTTGTCTATTTTGGCTTTTGTTGCCAATGCTTTTGATGTTTTGGTCATGAAGTCCTTGCCTACTCCTATGTCCTGAATGGTTTTGCCTAGATTTTCTTCTAGGGTTTTTATGGTGTCAGGTCTTATGTTTAAGTCTTTAATCCATCTGGAGTTAATTTTAGTGTAAGGTGTCAGGAAGGGGTCCAGTTTCTGCTTTCTGCACATGGCTAGCCAGTTTTCCCAACACCATTTATTAAATAGGGAATCCTTTCCCCATTGCTTGTTTTTGTCTGGTTTATCAAAGATTATATGGTTGTAGATATGTTGTGTTGCCTCTGATGCCTCTGTTCTGTTCCATTGGTCTATATCTCTGTTTTGGTACCAGTACCATGCTGTTTTGATTACTGTAGCCTTGTAGTATAGTTTGAAGTCTGGTAGTGTGATGCCTCCCGCTGTGTTCTTTTGCTTAGAATTGACTTGGCTATGCGGGCTCTTTTGGTTCCATATGAAGTTCATGGTGATTTTTTCCAGTTCTGTGAAGAAATTCAATGGTAGTTTGATGGGGATAGCATTGATTGTGTAAATTACTTTGGGCAGTATAGCCATTTTCACGATATTGATTCTTCCTAACCATGAACATGGAATGTTTCTCCATCTGTTTGTGTCCTCTTATTTCATTGAGCAGTGGTTTGTAGTTTTCCTTAAAGAGGTCCCTTACATTCCTTGTGAGTTGTATTCCTAGGTATTTTATTCTCTTTGTAGCAATTGTGAATGGCAGTTCATTCTGATTTGGTTCTCTTTAAGTCTGTTATTGGTGTATAGGAATGCTTGTGATTTTTGCACATTGATTTTATATCCTGAGACTTTGCTGAAGTTGCTTATCAGTTTCAGGAGCTTTTGGGCTGAGGTGATGGGGTCTTCTAGGTATACTATCATGTCGTCTGCAAATAGAGACAATTTGGCTTCCACCTTCCTATTTGAATACCCTTTATTTCTTTTTCTTGCCTGATTGCTCTGGCTAGAACTTCCAGTACTATGTTGAATAGGAGTGGTGAGAGAGGGCATCCTTGTTCAGTGCCGATTTCAAAGGAATGCTTCCAGTTTTGCCCATTCAGTATGATATTGGCTGTTGGTATCTCAATGTGGTTTTGATTTGCATCTCTAATGACCAGTGATGATGAGCATTTTTTCATGTGTTTGTTGGCCTCATGTATGTCTTCTTTTGTAAAGTGTCTGTTCATATCCTTTGCCCATTTTTGAATGGGCTTGTTTGTTTTTTTTCCTGTAAATCTGTTTGAGTTCTTTGTAAATTCTGGATATCAGCCCTTTGTCAGATGGGTAAACTGCAAAGATTTTTTCCCATTCTGATGGTTGCCGATTCACTCTAGTGACTGTTTCTTTGCCGCAGAAGCTGTGGAGTTTGATTAGGTCCCATTTGTCTATTTTGGCTTTTGTTGCCAATGCTTTTGATGTTTTGGTCATGAAGTCCTTGCCTACTCCTATGTCCTGAATGGTTTTGCCTAGATTTTCTTCTAGGGTTTTTATGGTGTCAGGTCTTATGTTTAAGTCTTTAATCCATCTGGAGTTAATTTTAGTGTAAGGTGTCAGGAAGGGGTCCAGTTTCTGCTTTCTGCACATGGCTAGCCAGTTTTCCCAACACCATTTATTAAATAGGGAATCCTTTCCCCATTGCTTGTTTTTGTCTGGTTTATCAAAGATTATATGGTTGTAGATATGTTGTGTTGCCTGATGCCTCTGTTCTGTTCCATTGGTCTATATCTCTGTTTTGGTACCAGTACCATGCTGTTTTGATTACTGTAGCCTTGTAGTATAGTTTGAAGTCTGGTAGTGTGATGCCTCCGCTGTGTTCTTTTGCTTAGAATTGACTTGGCTATGTGGGCTCTCTTTTGGTTCCATATGAAGTTCATGGTGGTTTTCCAGTTCTGTGAAGAAATTCAATGGTAGTTTGATGGGGATAGCATTGATTGTGTAAATTACTTTGGGCAGTATAGCCATTTTCACGATATTGATTCTTCCTAACCACGAACATGGAATGTTTCTCCATCTGTTTGTGTCCTCTTATTTCATTGAGCAGTGGTTTGTAGTTTTCCTTAAAGAGGTCCCTTACGTTCCTTGTGAGTTGTATTCCTAGGTATTTTATTCTCTTTGTAGCAATTGTGAATGGCAGTTCATTCTGATTTGGTTCTCTTTAAGTCTGTTATTGGTGTATAGGAATGCTTGTGATTTTTGCACATTGATTTTATATCCTGAGACTTTGCTGAAGTTGCTTATCAGTTTCAGGAGCTTTTGGGCTGAGGTGATGGGGTCTTCTAGGTATACTATCATGTCGTCTGCAAATAGAGACAATTTGGCTTCCACCTTTCCTATTTGAATACCCTTTATTTCTTTATCTTGCCTGATTGCTCTGGCTAGAACTTCCAGTACTATGTTGAATAGGAGTGGTGAGAGAGGGCATCCTTGTTCAGTGCCGATTTCAAAGGAATGCTTCCAGTTTTGCCCATTCAGTATGATATTGGCTGTTGGTTTGTCATAAATAGCTTTTATTACTTTGAGATATGTTCCATCAATACCAAGTTTATTGAGGGTTTTTAGCATAAAGGGCTGTTGAATTTTGTCAAATGCCTTCTCTGTGTCAATTGAGATAATCATGTGGTTTTTGTTTTTGCTTCTGTTTATGTGGTGAATTACATTTATAGACTTGCGTATGTTGAACCAGGCTTGCATCCCCAGGATGAATCCTACTTGATCATGATGAATAAGTTTTTTAATTTGCTGTAGCAATCGGTTTGCCAGTATTTTATTGAAGATTTTTGCATCTATGTTCATCATGGATATTGGCCTGAAGTTTTCTTTTCTTGTTCCCTGCCTACTTTTAGAATCCCTAATTCAAGTAATCCTCTGACCTCGAACTCCCAAAGTTCTGATATTACAGGTTTGAGCCACCATGCCTGGTTCCTGATTTTTATTTCTAAAATTACAGAACTTCTAATATTTCTTTCAAAATGTTTGACTTTGAGCTACTTCACTCATAATTAAAGTTTTATTAGAGAGCAGGCTAAGACTACAAAGAGATTAAATCCAAATTAGACATTTTGCATCTTCTTAAAAATACAAATAAAATGTAATGAGAAACAATGCTGAAACTGTATAAAATCAGAAATTGTATATTACCTTAATCCTCATAACCATAATTGTTCTGTAGTTATTTCAATTATAAGTTAATAAACTCCTACTTATTCTTTCTAAATCCTCAAAGTCTTTTGAGCATAACCAAAGTTTTAAGTCATATGTAAAATATAACTTTGGGTGAGGAATGAGAAAAAATGTATTATACTGACTTTGAGTTAAAATAGTCCATTTTTAAATGTCTTGACTGTTTTAAAAATATATCTTATTTGGCTAAAATACCTATTTACAGAACTTTTAGAAAGACAAACTGTATTATATTAATGAAATACTATATAGCTTTGAATCATGCCGCCTAAGACTTTACTTTTCTATCTTCTTTGGAACTACTATTTAATACATTTAAAAGAGATTTGGTAAATGTTAGGAGACCTTTGAGGAGAGGTGAATCAAACTTCAGCAATGAATGGTTTGAAAATTTTATTAGACTGGATCATCACTGCTAGAAAGCAATTGCTGTGATAAAATGCTTTTGAAAGATGCAAAAAATATTAGGCAAATACAAGAAAAGTGTTTACAGAGTGAAGTATTAAATGTGATCATATATGTATAAAGTATAAGTTTTCTAAAGCAGTACATCTAAAATGTATTCTGTAAGTTTTGTTAATTCAAAGGCTATTTGGTTAAACTATGGACTTTTCCATGCCTTTTTACATTGAGGTAGGCTACTATGTTTGCTGGGTCCTTAGTTTCATCCCAGAATTATATGCTGTGTTTTTAAAATTTACTCTTTAATATAGGCTAAATAACTTAAAATGACATTGCAAGCTCTTTATTACAGTCTTTCAGCTGCATTTTATGCCATCAGGGTATTTTACTTTCAAAAGGAAGAGATTTCAAGACATGAAATTTATTTCTGTTGATAAATAATTATTACTAGAAATAAGCTATAGTTAGATTGCCTCCCTAATATAGTTTGCCTGTATATGCAAAAGAGGAAAGGGTGGAAGTATAAAGGGAATAAAATCATCCAAAGGAATCTCTATCTAAGAGCATTAATTTAGAAATAAGTATTTAAAAACACTGACATATGTCACATATTCTACTCCCATAACCCCATAGATAATTAAAAAATAAATAAATGTGTTCTAGTTCTTGAGTTAGAGTTCTCCCATCAAAACAATTAGTCAATATTGAGCTGTCAATTACATATTTTATTTTTCCAAGTAATACATTTTTAACAGGGAAATTATAGAATTCAGATGAATATAATACATTTGTTTAAAAATATAAACCTAAACTGAATAAATGTGACAAATGATTGACAAAGCATTTCACACCCCTCAACTACACCACGTCAAGAATGAGGGGAAAGTGTTGCAAAAGTAGACTACTGCAATGCTACTTATATTCTTGCAATAAAACCAGCAAGCATCCATATCAAGAGAGTTATCATCTCACTTCCAACTTTTTCCCCTCAAGAACAATTTGAATCTCTTTGGCATCCAAGGTCTCATAGGTCAATAAAGCTTCTGTGAGATTCTTATGCTCCTTTGCATGAGTTTTCAAGGTATGTTTTGCTCATTCATATGAGTCCCTTAGAAGGATTCTTATTTCTTGTTCAACGGCAGATTGAGTTTCTGGACTTAGTTTCCCTGTATCACTGTAGGTCATAACTCCAAGCTTTTCACTCATTCCAAATTTGGTGACCATCCACTTTGCTATTTTAGTGGCATTATCAAAATCACTGGAAGCACCTGTTGTAATATGGTCAGTTCCAAATATAAGGTCCTCTGCCACTCTTCCTCCCATACTAACATCCATTTGTGCAAGCAGCTGGGCTCTAGTTTCATTCCATCTGTCATTCTCAGGTAACAGGGACATATGTCCAAGTGTTGGCCCCAGTGGCATGATTGTAGCTTTGTTGATAGGCATTGCATCTTTTGTGTAATATGCAATAATGACATGACCAGATACATGATATGCTGTGATCGTTTTGTTTTTGTTATCAATTTCACACTTATTCTTTCAGGACCCATTAGAATTTTGTCTTTGGAAAACTCCAGCTCCTTTATGGTAACCATTTCTTTTCCATTCAACAGCTGCCTTCAATGCAGCCTGGTTCACAAGATTCTCCAACTCTGCTCCAGAAAAGCCAACGGTACCTCGAGCTATAATTTCTGGATCAATGGATTGATTGAACATTATTTCATTGAGATACCATTTCAAAATTTCTGTGCGACCTTTACATCTGGTCTTGGAACTGTAAGTTGCATGTCAAAATGACCAGGATGTATTAAGGCATTATCTAATGCCTCTGGGAAGTTTGTGGCTCCTATTATGATAACTCCTTCATTGGGTTTAAAACCATCCATTTCAGCAAGATGTTGATTTATGGTCTGCCTTGAATATGGATGCATTGGAGATTCAATTCTCTTCCCACCAACAGAATCTAATTCATCAATGAATATAATACATTTGTTTAAAAATATAAACCTAAACTGAATAAATGTGACAAATGATTGACAAAGCATTTCACACCCCTCAACTACACCACGTCAAGAATGAGGGAAAGTGTTGCAAAAGTAGACTACTGCAATGCTACTTATATTCTTGCAATAAAACCAGCAAGCATCCATATCAAGAGAGTTATCATCTCACTTCCAACTTTTTCCCCTCAAGAACAATTTGAATCTCTTTGGCATCCAAGGTCTCATAGGTCAATAAAGCTTCTGTGAGATTCTTATGCTCCTTTGCATGAGTTTTCAAGGTATGTTTTGCTCATTCATATGAGTCCCTTAGAAGGATTCTTATTTCTTGTTCAACGGCAGATTGAGTTTCTGGACTTAGTTTCCCTGTATCACTGTAGGTCATAACTCCAAGCTTTTCACTCATTCCAAATTTGGTGACCATCCACTTTGCTATTTTAGTGGCATTATCAAAATCACTGGAAGCACCTGTTGTAATATGGTCAGTTCCAAATATAAGGTCCTCTGCCACTCTTCCTCCCATACTAACATCCATTTGTGCAAGCAGCTGGGCTCTAGTTTCATTCCATCTGTCATTCTCAGGTAACAGGGACATATGTCCAAGTGTTGGCCCCAGTGGCATGATTGTAGCTTTGTTGATAGGCATTGCATCTTTTGTGTAATATGCAATAATGACATGACCAGATACATGATATGCTGTGATCGTTTTGTTTTTGTTATCAATTTCCACACTTATTCTTTCAGGACCCATTAGAATTTTGTCTTTGGAAAACTCCAGCTCCTTTATGGTAACCATTTCTTTTCCATTCAACAGCTGCCTTCAATGCAGCCTGGTTCACAAGATTCTCCAACTCTGCTCCAGAAAAGCCAACGGTACCTCGAGCTATAATTTCTGGATCAATGGATTGATTGAACATTATTTCATTGAGATACCATTTCAAAATTTCTGTGCGACCTTTTACATCTGGTCTTGGAACTGTAAGTTGCATGTCAAAATGACCAGGATGTATTAAGGCATTATCTAATGCCTCTGGGAAGTTTGTGGCTCCTATTATGATAACTCCTTCATTGGGTTTAAAACCATCCATTTCAGCAAGATGTTGATTTATGGTCTGCCTTGAATATGGATGCATTGGAGATTCAATTCTCTTCCCACCAACAGAATCTAATTCATCAATAAATATAACACAAGGAGCATTTCTTTGCTTCTCTAAAAAGATTTCTGATACAGCTGGCTCCCACACCCACAAACATCTCATCAAATTCTGATCCAGAAGCATAATAAAAAGGAACATCAGCTTCTCCTGCCACAGCTCGGGCAAGAAGTGTCTTTCCAGTCCCTGGTGGTCCAACTAAAAGAATTCCTTTTGGAAGTTTACCTCCAAGAACAGTACCTTTTTGTGGATTTTTCAAAAATTCAACCACTTCTTGTAATTTTTGTTTAGCTTCCTCCACGCCTTTAACATGTTCAAAGGTGACATTTTTCATCTGGACAGGATCTACTGCAGAATCAAGCCTTGTTGTTGTCTGGAAGTGAACAGACAAAAATGGTTTTTTTTAAAGTCCATAAATGGCTAATAGCAGCAGAATGAAGAGAATCAGACTCGTTTGCCTTAGGGAATCATTGTTTTTTTTTGTGTGTTAGTGCTTGAGCTTTCAGAAAACCTTCTGCAAAACCAGTTTTAAATGCATCTTGGTAAGCTTCAGGTATATTTTTGGTTTTCATGAGTTTGTCCAAACTCTCTAACATCTGATCCTCTGTCCCACAAGAGAAACCCCTTCACAATTGATGGCGCTATATTCTGTGTTTCAGCTAATCTCTCGGAAGTGGACTGGAGACGTTGTGTTCTTGATTTCAAAGTTTTAAAACCCCAAGACTGTATGAAAACTTGCCAGTACTGAAGATCTGAACAAATGCTTTGAAGAGATCTTGAATGATGTCCATACAAGCAAGAGGAATGTAAGGTACTAAATATATCTAAGTTACCATATTTATTTTGAAAGAAGGATTGTGCAGAGACATGGGATGTATGCCAAGGGGAAGAAATGTTTTTGCCTTTACAAAATCCAGGAAGTATATTTTCTACCAGCTGATCAATCTGTCCAATTTTTAGTTCAGATAATCCAAGGTCCTTTAAGTTAAGTGAAGGCTCACTGCTGGTAGCCTCATGCTCAGGAATCACATCTCTATGCTGGTTTTGAGAAACTGACACTCCACTGACAGAAACAGAAATGTTTTTGGTGAGTGGAAGGCATTGATGAGATGACTCAGAGGAATTGTAGCCTGGGGTTGAACTGTGCTCAACAAGGAAAACATCTCCTGTGGGCCCTCAGTGACCTCACCCACCTGCCGAAACCACCCCTCTGTTCCTGGCCTTTGGTTGGTTACTCTACTAGATGGGATAAAATTGTGCCTTTAGCCTTCTATATTCATCAGTGGAAACTTAATTAAGATGCAGTAATTATGATCCAGATTGACCATAAATAAAATGTTTTTAAAATATAAACCTAAACTGAATAAATGTGACAAATGATTGACAAAGCATTTCACACCCCTCAACTACACCACGTCAAGAATGAGGGAAAGTGTTGCAAAAGTAGACTACTGCAATGCTACTTATATTCTTGCAATAAAACCAGCAAGCATCCATATCAAGAGAGTTATCATCTCACTTCCAACTTTTTCCCTCAAGAACAATTTGAATCTCTTTGGCATCCAAGGTCTCATAGGTCAATAAAGCTTCTGTGAGATTCTTATGCTCCTTTGCATGAGTTTTCAAGGTATGTTTTGCTCATTCATATGAGTCCTTAGAAGGATTCTTATTTCTTGTTCAACGGCAGATTGAGTTTCTGGACTTAGTTTCCTGTATCACTGTAGGTCATAACTCCAAGCTTTTCACTCATTCCAAATTTGGTGACCATCCACTTTGCTATTTTAGTGGCATTATCAAAATCACTGGAAGCACCTGTTGTAATATGGTCAGTTCCAAATATAAGGTCCTCTGCCACTCTTCCTCCCATACTAACATCCATTTGTGCAAGCAGCTGGGCTCTAGTTTCATTCCATCTGTCATTCTCAGGTAACAGGGACATATGTCCAAGTGTTGGCCCCAGTGGCATGATTGTAGCTTTGTTGATAGGCATTGCATCTTTTGTGTAATATGCAATAATGACATGACCAGATACATGATATGCTGTGATCGTTTTGTTTTTGTTATCAATTTCCACACTTATTCTTTCAGGACCCATTAGAATTTTGTCTTTGGAAAACTCCAGCTCCTTTATGGTAACCATTTCTTTTCCATTCAACAGCTGCCTTCAATGCAGCCTGGTTCACAAGATTCTCCAACTCTGCTCCAGAAAAGCCAACGGTACCTCGAGCTATAATTTCTGGATCAATGGATTGATTGAACATTATTTCATTGAGATACCATTTCAAAATTTCTGTGCGACCTTTACATCTGGTCTTGGAACTGTAAGTTGCATGTCAAATGACCAGGATGTATTAAGGCATTATCTAATGCCTCTGGGAAGTTTGTGGCTCCTATTATGATAACTCCTTCATTGGGTTTAAAACCATCCATTTCAGCAAGATGTTGATTTATGGTCTGCCTTGAATATGGATGCATTGGAGATTCAATTCTCTTCCCACCAACAGAATCTAATTCATCAATAAATATAACACAAGGAGCATTTCTTTGCTTCTCTAAAAAGATTTCTGATACAGCTGGCTCCCACACCCACAAACATCTCATCAAATTCTGATCCAGAAGCATAATAAAAAGGAACATCAGCTTCTCCTGCCACAGCTCGGGCAAGAAGTGTCTTTCCAGTCCCTGGTGGTCCAACTAAAAGAATTCCTTTTGGAAGTTTACCTCCAAGAACAGTACCTTTTTGTGGATTTTTCAAAAATTCAACCACTTCTTGTAATTTTTGTTTAGCTTCCTCCACGCCTTTAACATGTTCAAAGGTGACATTTTTCATCTGGACAGGATCTACTGCAGAATCAAGCCTTGTTGTTGTCTGGAAGTGAACAGACAAAAATGGTTTTTTTTAAAGTCCATAAATGGCTAATAGCAGCAGAATGAAGAGAATCAGACTCGTTTGCCTTAGGGAATCATTGTTTTTTTTTGTGTGTTAGTGCTTGAGCTTTCAGAAAACCTTCTGCAAAACCAGTTTTAAATGCATCTTGGTAAGCTTCAGGTATATTTTTGGTTTTCATGAGTTTGTCCAAACTCTCTAACATCTGATCCTCTGTCCCACAAGAGAAACCCTTCACAATTGATGGCGCTATATTCTGTGTTTCAGCTAATCTCTCGGAAGTGGACTGGAGACGTTGTGTTCTTGATTTCAAAGTTTTAAAACCCCAAGACTGTATGAAAACTTGCCAGTACTGAAGATCTGAACAAATGCTTTGAAGAGATCTTGAATGATGTCCATACAAGCAAGAGGAATGTAAGGTACTAAATATATCTAAGTTACCATATTTATTTTGAAAGAAGGATTGTGCAGAGACATGGGATGTATGCCAAGGGGAAGAAATGTTTTTGCCTTTACAAAATCCAGGAAGTATATTTTCTACCAGCTGATCAATCTGTCCAATTTTTAGTTCAGATAATCCAAGGTCCTTTAAGTTAAGTGAAGGCTCACTGCTGGTAGCCTCATGCTCAGGAATCACATCTCTATGCTGGTTTTGAGAAACTGACACTCCACTGACAGAAACAGAAATGTTTTTTGGTGAGTGGAAGGCATTGATGAGATGACTCAGAGGAATTGTAGCCTGGGGTTGAACTGTGCTCAACAAGGAAAACATCTCCTGTGGGCCCTCAGTGACCTCACCCACCTGCCGAAACCACCCCTCTGTTCCTGGCCTTTGGTTGGTTACTCTACTAGATGGGATAAAATTGTGCCTTTAGCCTTCTATATTCATCAGTGGAAACTTAATTAAGATGCAGTAATTATGATCCAGATTGACCATAAATAAAATGTTTTTAAAATCTAAATGTAGAGAATTGTAAACATACAGTTGGGATCAAAAGCAGTCTCAGAAACAAAGAGCCAGGCATGTAACCTTCTGGCATGGTACAGTGGCTCATGTTTGTAATCCCAGCATTTTGGGAGGCTGAGGTGGGTGGATCGCTTGAGGCCAGGAGTTCAAGACCAGCCCTGCCAACATGGTGAAACCCTGTCTTTACTATAATACAAAAAAATTGGGCTCAGCATGGTGGCTCACACCTGTAATCCCAACACTTTGGCAGGCCAAGGCAGGCAAATCACCTGAGATTTAGAGTTTGAGATCAGCCCGGCCAACATGGTGTAACCCTGTCTCTACTAAAAATACAAAAATTAGCTGGGTGTGGTGGTGGGTGCCTATTATCCCAGCTACTGTGGGGGATGAGGCAGGAGAATTGCTTGAGCCCAGGAGGTGGAGGTTGCAGAGAGCTGAGATCATGCCACTGCACTCCAGCCTGGGCAACAGAGTGAGACTCTGTCTCCAAAAGAAAAAAAAATAAATAAAAATTAAATACAAGAAAAAGCCAGATGTGGTGTTGCACACCTGGGATCCCAGCTACTTGAGAGGCTGAAGCATGAGAATTGCTTGAACCTGGGAGGTGGAGGTTTCAGTCAGCCAAGATCACAAGAGCCACGGCATTCCAGCCTGGGCAAGAGTGAGACTCTGTCTCAAATGATTATAACCTTTCAGAAGTGCAATGTGCATTTTTGTGTTCTCTTTTTTTCAGCATTACTGTCACTCTCCCTAGTTAATTGTATTTCAGAGAAGCAGTATGTTGTTAAATAAATACCCTCATTCTGAATAATGTCCCTCATTTTGGCAATAATTATGCTTGGTTTCAAAAGCAAAATTAAACAAAAATATTAGTCCCCTCCAAAGTGAACTTTCTGTTACCGTGGGTTGGAAATGCCAAGTTGTGTTTACTTTTCATTCAGATTTTGTGAATATGAACATTTTGTTACAGAATTTACAGATGAATATTTAACTAAATAGAAAAATTATTTTAGAACACATTGCATTGGTTTTACAACCAGATTATATTCTTTTTTTAAAATTTCTATTGCATTTTAGGTTTTGGGGTACATATGCAGAACATGCAAGATAGTTGCATAGGTGTACACACATGGCAGTGTGTTTTGCTGCCTTCCTCCCCTTAACCCACATTTGGCATTTCTCCCCAGGCTATCCCTCCCCAGCTCCCCCCTCAGCTGTCCCTCCCCCATTCCCCCCAAATAGACCCCAGTGTGTAGTACCCCCCTCCCTGTGTCCAGTGTTCTCATTTTTCTCACCCGCCTATGAGTAAGAATATGTGGTATTTTATTTTCTGTTCTTGTGTCAGTTTGCTGAGAATGATGTTCTCCAGATTCATCCATGTCCTTACAAAGGACATAAAGTTGTTATTTTTGATTGCTGCATAATATTCCATGGTGTATATGTGCCACATTTTCCGAGTCCAGTCTATCATTGATGGGCATTTGGGTTGGTTCCAGGTCTTTGCTATTGTAAACAGTGTTGCAATGAACATTCGTGTGCATGTGTCCTTATAGTAGAACGATTTGTAGTCCTTTGGATATATACCCAGTAATGGGATTGCTGGGTCAAATGGAATTTCTATTTCTAGGTCACAACATACCAGAATCTCTGGGACACATTTAAAGCAGTCTCCAGAGGAAAATATAGAGCAATAAGTGCCCACATGAGAAGAGTGGAGAGATGCAAAACTGACACCCTATCGTCAAAATGGAAAGAGCTAGAGGAGCAAGATCAAAAAAACTCAAAACCTAGCCAAAGACAAGAAATAACTAAGATCAGAGCAGAACTGAAGGAGATAGAGACACAAAAAACCTTCAAAAATCAATAAATCCAAGAGCTGGTTTTTTGAAAAGATCAACAAAATAGACAGACCACTAGCCAGACTGATAAAAAAGAAGAGAGAGAACAACCAAACAGATGCAATAAAAAACAATAAAGGGAAATCACCACAGATTCCACAGAAATTCAAACCATCATCAGAGAATACTACAAACAACTCTATGCACATAAACTAGTAAACCAGGAAGAAATGGATAAATTCCTGGACACCTGTGTCCTCCCAAGCCTAAACCACGAGGAAGCCGAAACTATGAATAGACCAATAACAAGGTCTGAAGTCGAGGGAGCAATTAAGAGCCTACCACACAAAAAAAGCCCTGGTCCAGATGGGTTCACAGCCAAATTCTACCAGACACACAAAGAGGAGCTGGTACCATTCCTTCTGAAACTATTCCAAATAATCCAAAAGAGGGAACCCTTAACAAATCATTTGATGAGACCAACATCATCCTGATACCAAAACCAGGCAGAGACTCAACAAGAAAAGAAAACTTCAGGCCAATATCCATGATGAACATAGATGCAAATGTCTTCAATAAAATACTGGCAAACCGATTGCAACAGCACATTAAAAACTTATCCATCATGATCAAGTAGGATTCATCTGGGCAGGCAAGGCTGGTTCAACATATACAAGTCTATAAATGTTATTCACCACATTAACAGAACCAAAACAAAACCACATGATTATCTCAATTGATGCAGAGAAGGTATTTGACAAAATTCAACAGCCCTTTATGCTAAAAACTCTCAGATTACATTCGTGTGCATGTGTCCTTATAGTAGAACGATTTGTAGTCCTTGATATATACCCAGTAATGGGATTGCTGGGTCAAATGGAATTTCTATTTCTAGGTCACAACATACCAGAATCTCTGGGACACATTTAAAGCAGTCTCCAGAGGAAAATATAGAGCAATAAGTGCCCACATGAGAAGAGTGGAGAGATGCAAAACTGACACCCTATCGTCAAAATGGAAAGAGCTAGAGGAGCAAGATCAAAAAAACTCAAAACCTAGCCAAAGACAAGAAATAACTAAGATCAGAGCAGAACTGAAGGAGATAGAGACACAAAAAAAACCTTCAAAAAATCAATAAATCAAAGAGCTGGTTTTTTGAAAAGATCAACAAAATAGACAGACCACTAGCCAGACTGATAAAAAAGAAGAGAGAGAACAACCAAACAGATGCAATAAAAAACAATAAAGGGGAAATCACCACAGATTCCACAGAAATTCAAACCATCATCAGAGAATACTACAAACAACTCTATGCACATAAACTAGTAAACCAGGAAGAAATGGATAAATTCCTGGACACCCGTGTCCTCCCAAGCCTAAACCACGAGGAAGCCGAAACTATGAATAGACCAATGACAAGGTCTGAAGTCGAGGGAGCAATTAAGAGCCTACCACACAAAAAAAGCCCTGGTCCAGATGGGTTCACAGCCAAATTCTACCAGACACACAAAGAGGAGTTGGTACCATTCCTTCTGAAACTATTCCAAATAATCCAAAAAGAGGGAACCCTTAACAAATCATTTGATGAGACCAACATCATCCTGATACCAAAACCAGGCAGAGACTCAACAAGAAAAGAAAACTTCAGGCCAATATCATGATGAACATAGATGCAAATGTCTTCAATAAAATACTGGCAAACCGATTGCAACAGCACATTAAAAAACTTATCCATCATGATCAAGTAGGATTCATCTGGGCAGGCAAGGCTGGTTCAACATATACAAGTCTATAAATGTTATTCACCACATTAACAGAACCAAAAACAAAAACCACATGATTATCTCAATTGATGCAGAGAAGGTATTTGACAAAATTCAACAGCCCTTTATGCTAAAAACTCTCAGATTATATTCTTGTTGTTGACTTTATTAAAATTATCTACAATTTTCTAATAAAAATATATATAAACCTAATAACATATATTAATCCCTCTTTTTTAAGTGAACCAATAAAACTGCCCAATTCTTAGGGTCACCTGCCTTATATACCTTGAAGTTTATCTGGTTTTAGAAGAGTAGTAAGTAAGTGATTCACTGCCTAGTTGGATTTTAACCAGAGAGAGGAAAGTATCAAAAAAATATGCCACAATAAAGCACTTTAATGTGATAACTGAACTACTAGATAAGATAGATGAAGTGATTACTGACTATGAGAAGCTTTCCATTTTGTAAAAGAGGCCTCCAGAGTTACAGAGAGGTTATGTTTTGGTTCTTTAATGGTGAGAAAAGAAGGACTCTAGGAGCCTACTATAGTACATGGAGTATAAGTTATCAAATAAAACTGCCCCATTTCTCCCTGCAAAATTAGAAATGCTTATCATTAAAAATAATTAAAGGTGAAAAACCATTTTCACATAAACAAATGTATACATGTGCAATTCTGTCAAATAGAATTCTGAAAGGACAATCAAATTTTTCATATAAACTAATTGGAATTAATAAAAAATTCAGGTTAAAAAGTGTTTCCTCCTAAAATGCCTAAATGCATTCTAAAGTAAACAATTTTACCTATGGAAACAACAACGTATTTTTTCACACTATAAAAATTTTAGTGATAATGTCATATATATATATTTTTTAAGACGGGGTTTCACCATGTTGGTCAGGCTGGTCTTGAACTCGCGACCTCAGGTGATCCACCCGCCTTGGCCTCCAAAGTGCTTGGATTACAGGCATGAGCCACTACACCTGGCCAATGTCATATATTTTAAAACTATATTTTAGAGGTCATGGGAAGTATAGTATTTCTAAAAATAAGATAAAACTGATGACTTCACAATTTCTCACAGAAAAAATTAGCTTAAATTAAATTATACTATAATTTTAAGAGCAAACAAAATTCACATTTTTTCTGTCATATTTCCACTCTGAGCATCAAAAAAAGTGCTTTCTTTTTCACAGAATCTACAATCTGTGAATGGAACTCTTATTCCCTACCACTTGTAGCCAAAGGATTTTGGATTTCTCTCTACCCTACTCAATCTCTCTAACAATGGAAACCAGTAACAACACCTCTAACCTTCTGAGGTGCACAGTTTAACTTCTCATTTAACAAAGAAGGCATGGTGGACTAAATGGTCTCTGAAATTTTACCAATAGAGTCAAGAGAATTTGATTAAACACTGTCTTCTGATATACCTCTTACCAGCTGCAGGGTTTATTTAAACCAATGTCTTTGGTGCTCTCACCTTTTGAACCAGAATCAGCTTATTTGCTTCTTTGAATTAGTTAACCCTCTTGCTCCTAAGACTCACCTATTATGATATAGAAACAGCTTGGGTTTAAAACATAAACAGATAATAATTTAAATTGTATCTTGGTTACCTACTAAGTGTACCCTTTGAACATAACTTTATATTCTGTGCCTTAATTTTTGCCATCTGAAATTATGATACTAATACAGACTATAATTAGAAGATGACAAAATAAATATATGAGAGTTTCTGTGGTTGATACATACTAAGGATACAAAATAAACATTTTCTAACTGAATGAATTCCACCTTATCCAAAAATATTTACTTCTAACCAGGGCTTACAGAATGAATCTCAGTTCCTAACAGTGAAATCTTAAGCAACAAATACTGAAATATGTACAAAATTTTTTTGCACAAGGTAAGTTTCTTCAAATCTTCCACATCACTTTACCTGCTCATAAGGCTAAATGTGGCTGTCTCCCACTCTCTGGTACTATTAAAGTCTGGTTTTGCCTGGAGTTTCCACATCTAATACATTTTTTCAGTAATTAGGGAGATTCTTGATCATATATGCCTCTTGAAAAGCACATTCAAGGGGGGAAATTAATATTAACTGAGAATTATGACCATAATGGCAAAATAGCATTTAATGAAAATGAGTTATATTCATTGGCTGAGGCCATAATGAGATTATTTTCCCAAAGCAGAGTCTTGAAAAATGAATAACTAATTGGGGGACAAAAAGAGTTAAGGAGAATATATATGTATCTCTAAAACCAAACATCATAAGTTAATATGCTATAGATAGTGGTATATTTTTTTCTGCAGAATCACTCCAGAAATCAATAGCAGTTCATAGCAAATACTCTCAGGGGAAGAAAAAGCTTTACAATTAGAGTCTTAATATTTATCTTCTTCTTAAAAGAAATGCAATGCATGTGATCATGGCTTAAATGAAAAGCAGCAGGTTGCTTCAAAGCATGTTCATTGCATTATGCTTAATATATCTTTGTTTGTTTGTTTGTAAGAAGGGCATCCATAGGCCCTCACTGGAAGTAAAGCATAGAATTGGCATCCTATACTAAATTCTTTCTAGCCTTACATTTAGATTTTGCTATATTATGGTCCCTTGAAACTATATCTGTAAATAATTTTATGAAAGTTTCAAACTGTAAAAATGTTTTATTTTGTGTGTAACATTTTCATTCATCCATTCCACATTTGCAAGTGACATGTCACCTTTATTTCCTTTTTACATCATATGTTACTAAAAAGAACATAACATCTATGGGTAATATGCTGCAGGAATACTTTTATTTTTTAAAATGGGTAATTACAATAGAAATTTGAAAGCAAAAGACAGAGAACTGGCTCAAAAACTAATGTCTTGAGCACTTAAATGCTTATGACAGTGACCCTACATAATGCAAGGAATTTGGCGTTTGGGATATGAATGAATGTGTATATTTTAGAAAATTCTCAAAATAATATTTCTACAAACTTTGTCCATAGACCACCTTCATCAGAATCACGAAGGCTGATTTCTTGCCCCCAGATACAACTCCCTAGATCAGAATCTCTGGGCATGAATCTCAGATGTCCACATTTTAAACAAGCTGCTTGGGTAAATCACTTGCTTCAAAATGCCCCCTTTATAGACAGAGAAAACATACCTGATTCGTCCAGCAGTGAATGGGAATTTCATGAAAACAAACTAAGTGACACTTGTTTAAAACTTCTCACCTTAAGCCCAAAACCCTGCAGGATGGAGTCTCTTTGTGTCTCTCCAGCTTTTCCCAGCCCATGCTTCCAATTTTCTGCTGCACATACTTTGACCACACTTGCCAACCTCCTTCACAAGCCTAAATTCTGATTAACCTTAAGCCCATAGGACACCCTCTACCAACTCCTTTTCTAACAATGGCTGGACCTTAGCCTTATACCCTTGCTCCCCTTACCCCACCCGTGTTGCATAACATGCTTGTTCATATGACTTCTTTGTTATGTTAACAAACATCTTTACTGAAATACAGTTTACATGTAATAAAATGCAACCATTTAAAGTGATTCATAAGTTTAGATTTCTATCACCCTTGAAAGAAATGCCTTCACATGAATGTCAGTTCACATCCCACTTTCCCCTCCCTAGCCCTATGCAGCCAGGAATCTCCTCTCTGCTGTGATTGTTCTGGATGTTTATATAAATGCCAGCTGTGTAGACGTCCATCAAGGCAATTACAGCTGTGTTGAAACTACCTATTTGTACATCTGCCTCTCTAACTAGATTTACAGAAACTAGACTTGCAATGGAAAAGACGGTGCTTTAACTAAACTGGGGCTGGCAATTTAGGTTCAGAAACTGAGTTTCCAGGGTCAGGCATTGTGCCTGATCACATGAGAAATAGCCAAGAAATACCATATTAGTTAATAAATATCTATTTTTCCTCCTTTCACAGCAAGGAGGGGCAGAATTTGGAGGTGAAAAGTGTCAGGCCTCCAAGTCCAAGCCTGGTCATTACAGCCTTGTACCCAACATACACCTCTGGATGGTCCCCAGGAGCCAGGAAGTCTGAAGTAACCACAAGTAACCAGGTGGCCACCAAAAGAAGTGAAACAGTTTGTTCCTGCCTCAACTAATTGCTCTCCCCCTGCAATCTGCAACCATTGTTCCTGCTCAGCCTTGCAAAATTTTCCCCCTGAACACTGGGTTTCTCAAGACCCCCACCCCTGTAAGTATGTAATTTACCTCTCCCTCCCCTCTAATTGCAACTGATAATCCCCACCCTTATGATAGTGCCTGTAATAGATAACCCCTATCCTTGTGACATGCATCCCGTGATGCCCTTCTCCTCCCCAAGATAGATTACCACCTTTAACTGACAATTTGCCCCAACCTATATGACCAGTCCCCTTTCCTACCCCATTTGCCTAACTCCTTTCTCAGACTTGGCCTGCTTGCAACCAAGCACTAAGTAAATGGCCTTGTTGGCCACACAAAGCCTGCCTAGTGGTCTCTTTACAGAAGGGATGCACCTGACATTAAGGAGGAAATGCAATGGAAGAGTGTGCTTTAACAAATCGGGGGCTGGGGATTTCAGTTCAGACAGGACAAAAGAAACTTGACAACCAAGAAGTCAATTAAATACTTTCCAAAGAAACACTGATCCGTTATATTTGGCATTAGCAATGTTTAATATGAGAGCAACTGTCTATGAGATTTCCTGTGATATATAACAACCACTGCTTGTACATCCCAGGGAAAACCACACATTCTCTGCTATTGATTGTCCTTTACCTCCTTTTTGAGCACCTCTTGCACCCTCCATGTACTCTTCCTTGGTACAGGGTCAACCAATTGTGCAATGTTTTCTTCCCCCAGGTATGCTAATTTTGAAAAGCAATACTCCCTTCCTTTGTTCTTATTCAAAATTTCTACAGCCTAAGAGCTACTTACAACACAGTGAAGTGATTCTGAACATGTTAATCAATAGGAAGAATTGGTTAAAAGATTAGGCAAGTATTAGTGGTTTAATTAAAATACAATAGCACATACTCTTGAAGAATCATCACAGTGAAGCTGGTAAAAATAAATCATTAAATCGCCCAAAATACCACAGGGGACACAGAGCGGGAGAGGAGTTGTTACTGTTAACATTTTTCTGAACATTCTTTATGGCAACGCTCTCTGAGGACATATACATGTATGTGTGTGTGTGTGTGTGTGTGTGTGTGTGTGTGTGTGTACTTTGCAATCCACTGTACAGAGTTTTTTACTCCTGTCAATACAAATCTACAGCATCTACTGATGGCTGCATGGTATTCCATTTAGGTTATTTTTCTTTGTATTTTTCTCTGGGTAGTATAAACAATTCTACAAAGACTATGCACATTTATCTTTGCACAATTAGTTTTCTTATTAAAATAGATGTTTATAAAGAAAATTAATAGAGAATATCCAGATTTTACATTTTGATCAATACTGTAAAACTGCCCTGCAGAAAGACTGCAAACCTTTAGGCTCTGATTAATAGTATACATGTGTCTATATCCCTACATACAGGATGCTATTGCATTTTCATAATATTTTCAGATTTTACAATAAGCAAAAAGCAAATCATGGCCTTCTGACCCTGCTGTGTCATACTGGACAATCAGCATTTTACTAATCTTTATTACAAGTGATGACTGCAAAACAACTCCTGAAACTTTCATCATCCTTGACAGTCTCTCCATCTCTGACCTATATCCTTCCCCAAATCCATGCCTCACCTTTATTTCTTAAACTGGAGTCACAGAGACAGTGGAACACAGACACTCCCTAACAATGAAAAGTGTAGAAACTGTAATGGACTACATTTTAAGCACCCAGCAAAATAAAAATAAAAGATTTATGTTTTATTTGTATTTCTTCAGTTCCTAGGAAACTTGTGTGTATATTTATTGATCCTTTGTATTTTTTATCTGAAGTCCTGTTATCTATGTGCCTTATAAGAATATTTACCTCAGTTGTTAAGGTAGTTTTTCCACCAATGCTAAGAACCTTCGTTATCACATATTAACATTCTATATATACATAGATATATTTATTTCTGGAACCTCTATTCTTTCCATCATCTTATTATCTTAAATAATATAACTTTATAATGAATCTCAATGTGCATTAGGGTGAAAACCCTCTTCCAATACTGCATGATAGTACTGTTTTATATAGCTTTTTATACATTGTTTTATATATTTTTTCAGAGGCATTTTAAAATCACTTGACCAAAATCCTAATAGGTTTTTTCTTGAATTTACATTGAATGTTTAAATTAAGTTTTAGTTATTTTATAACATTAATGTTTTAAACTTTCTTACTACAGCAGTAGAAGTATTAGTAGAAACAGTCAAATAATTAGCAAATGGTAACTAAATGTTTAGTATGTATAAGATGATTTTCCAAACACCTAAAATCATGTCTTTTATTCATCAGGAAAACCTTGTAAATGAGATATTTTTTAGTATTGTCATTATTTTGTAGATAGGAAAACCGAGGTACAGAATATTTAGAAAACTTGGTAAATGGTCAAATAATCAGTAAAGACTAGAGCTACAATTCCACTCAAGCATTTTGAAAAGAGAGCCCTCATAATGATAAATCTACAATCAAGATACATCCTTTCATTAAAGTATTATTTTTTCACAGTTTAAACATTTTTTAACCCAGGACCTGTACAGGTCTTGCTTAATCTGCATCTGTACTTTTTATGTTTTTAGCTGCAGTTTTTAATTATTATGTTTTCAGCTGCAGTTTTTAATTACTAGATTTTCTTATATTTCCAAAAATTTTTGGCATCATAAATACTATCAATAATTTGTTTTGTAAGCATCTTATGTACTGAATGCTAATTGTTTCTGAACATATTTTGGTCACTTCAAGTTTTCAAAAATAAATAATAATATGGCATTTTTATTTCCAATTTTTTAATTCATTTATTTATTTTTATTGCATTTTAGGTTTTGGGGTACATGTGCAGAATGTGCAAGATAGTTGCATAGATACACACATGGCAGTATGTTTTGCTGCCTTCCTCCCCTTCACCCACATTTGGCATTTCTCCCCAGGATATCCCTCCCCAGCTCCCCCCCACTGTCCCTCCCCTATTCCCCCCAATAGACCCCAGTGTGTAGTACCCCCTTCCCTGTGTCCATGTGTTCTCATTTTTCCTCACCTGCCTATGAGTGAGAATATGTGGTCTTTCATTTTCTGTTCTTGTGTCAGTTTGCTGAGAATGATGTTCTTCAGATTCATCCATGTCCTTACAAAGGACACAAACTCATCATTTTTGATTGCTGCATAATATTCCATGGTGTATATGTGCCACATTTTCCCAGTCCACTCTATAATTGATGGGCATTTGGGTTGGTTCCAGGTCTTTGCTATTGTAAACAGTGCTGCAATGAACATTCATGTGCATGTATCCTTATAGTAGAATGATTTATAGTCCTTTGGATATATACCTAGTAATGGGATTGCTGGGTCAAATGGAATTTCTATTTCTAGGTCCTTGAGGAATCACCACACTGTCTTCCACAATGGTTGAACTAATTTACACTCCCACCAACAGTGTAAGAGTGTTCCTATTTCGCCGCATCCTCTTATTTTCAATTTTTACACCTCTGAATTCTTATTTTCTATTTCCTTTGCCTAATAATTATATAAAATAAAGTTTTTATTATAAATAGACATTAAAGTTAACTAAATGCCCCCTTTTTTGTTTGTTTTGTTGTTGTTGTTTTTGAGACAGTCTCACTCTGCTGCCCAGGCTCGAGTTCGGTTGCATGATCTCTGCTCACTGAAACCTCCACCTCCTGGGTTCAAGCAATTCTTCTACCTCAGCCTCCTGAGTAGCTGGGACTATAGGCACTTGCCACCATGCCCAGCTATTTTTTATATGTTTAGTAGAGATGGAGTTTCATTATGTTGGCCAGGCTGGCCTCGAATTCCTGACCTTGTAATCTGCCAGTCTAGGCTTCCCATGCCTAGGTCTAGGATTACAGGCATGAGCAATTGTACAGCCACTAAATGTTCTTTTTAGTAGTCACATAGATTTTTCCAATTTTACTGCCATTGATCATATTGATTTATACAGTTTGTTAGGATAATTTTCTTACTTCTCTATAAAATGGCATAGGCTTCTTGATTATAGAAGAAATTCAAGAATGCATTTGTCTGCCAGGTGCGGAAGTTCAGGCCTGTAATCCCATCACTTTGGGAGGTCGAGGTGGGAGGATAACCTGAGGTCAGGAGTTTGAGATCAGGCTGACCAATATGGTGAAACCTCATCTCTACTAAAAATACAAACATTAGCAGGGCATGGTGGTCGGTGCCTGTAGTCCCAGCTACTCAAGAGACTGAGACAGGATAATTGCTTGAACCTGGGAGGCGGAAGTTGCAGTGAGCTGAGATCATGCCACTGTACTCCAGCTTATGCCACAGAGCAAGAATCCATCTCAAAAAAAAAAAAAGAATAAATTTTGTCAGCCATACTACTTTTTGTTTTTTAGGATAGCTCAAAAGCTATCTTCCTACTAGAAAACTTATAGTTTTATTAACTTACAGACACAATTCTAATTTATAGTCCTAAAATATTATCTATTTGATGCATATCTTCCTTCTGTCATTTCCAATTCAATTTTTTTCATAATTTTTGATCAAGCAATTTTAAAAAGTTAGTTTCCAGGACTGAATATTTGTGAATAACATGCATTTTGTTCTGCTTTATTAAGTTTGTTGTTGTGTCTCTGCTGTAAATTTATAAAAATCAGTTATTGTATTCTTCAACTCCACAATTTGTTGGATTTTTAAAAATAATTTTTATATAATTGTTGATATCTCATCTTGCCCATTCATTATTTAAAAATTTCATTCAGTTGTCCATGTTTGTTATATTTTTGTTCATTGAGAATGCTTAAGATGATTATTGTAAATTCTTTATTATATGTGCAAAAAATTATTTCTTAAGGTTCAATTGCTGGATACTTATTTTGTTTCTTCCAGTGGGGCATATTTCCTGCTCTCTCTGTATGCCTTGTGATTTTTCTAGTGAAATCTGGAGATTTGTACAGCAACTATCAAATCTAGCATT